>JAOWBN010006740.1:0-11147 GCA_028565015.1 Pinguicula moranensis | reverse complement strand
ATTTCCTTCCGAACTGAGTTCGGAACGGAAATGGAAATGGCCATTTCCGACGGAAATTTCCGAATAAGCACCCCTACCAACAAGGGATCGGACGGTGTGACTAAAGCACATGCTAGAACAATGTCGGATTGGGTGTTTATATGGTAGTAAGCAGGGCTCCGAAGAATGGCAAAGCGCTTCTTCATAATGCTGAATGCACGTTCAATCACATTGCGAGCTGAAGAGTGGCGGAGGTTGAATAACTCCTTGTAATTTTTTGGCCTTCTATTCGCGCCACCCCACTCTTGTGGATGGTATCTGGTTTGTCTATAGGGTGTGAGAAAACCATCGGAATTCATGTAGCAGCTGTCACATAGGTAGT
Organism: Pinguicula moranensis; assembly: GCA_028565015.1. NCBI lineage: Eukaryota > Viridiplantae > Streptophyta > Magnoliopsida > Lamiales > Lentibulariaceae > Pinguicula > Pinguicula moranensis. The sequence continues at coordinate 10,786 of JAOWBN010006740.1, read as the reverse complement.
ACGTCCCTGCAGTAACATATCGGCATATATGTTCAATGCTAAAAAGATATTCAACTCATACCACAAATGTTTTTTAGTCAATACAAGAACAACATACCACTTTGAATGCTAAGACCGTTTTGTCTTGTAAAAGCATCACGTAGTACACGGCTATCAGCGGCTTAGCCTTCCTAACCGGCTAGTACGTATACAAAATGGCCTTGTGTATCGCATACACCTAGAACATTTGTGGCCAAATGGTCTTTCCGTGTATGATAACGTGGCTGATCATCTACTTGGACATGAACCAGAATGTAGGTGTCGTCCAATGTACCAACGCAACTCTAAAGTATTAGAAAATCTTGCTATAACTCTGATTGATGGTTTTTACTTCAAAAAAAAAATCTTGCTATAACTCTGATTGATGATGGACTTGTTTTCCTACTTGGCTACACTACAAAGTATACAGAAATTCAATTTATTCTTACCAAGTCTAAAAGATTCATTATGGACAACACAGGTATCCCCCACCCCCACCCGCTGGTTCCTATTACACATATTACACGTTTACCTCCCTTTGGTACAGGGAAGGCAGCCAGCAGCAACAGTTTTTTGGCTCCCAGGCCAACGTGGCAATCTGACTTAATACTGGAGAGATTGGGATTCAAGCCCAGGAACTTCACTTAATGGCCTGGCAGCTTTTTGAAATCACCACAAAACCTGGCAGTCAATCTTTTAAAAGATACACTCTTACCTGACAGAATGCATTGATACACTATTCTGAAGGAGGGAGCACTACTAACTCACATTGAGCACGGGTGGCACCTAGTTTCCATCAAGTTAAGAGGGCAGAACTTAGTACAGGCCTTACCAAGTCCAAAAAATTAATCAGATTCCCCTCAGTGTCATTTCTTAACTAAAATGTTATGAGGCTGAAATCCCCGGCAGAATGCTATCATGTTTGCCTACCTAAAGAGACGCAGCACTAATATACAGAATCCAGTAGGGCATTGTGTAGACAAAGGTTTTTGCTGGTTAGTGAAAGGCAAAACATCTAGAAGACATTAAGAGACCATTCACAGGGGAGGTTGTCACAAACAAAAGTGTTCAAGGCATTGTACAAGCAGCTGAACTCGGAATAACTTACCCCAAAGATTAACAGAGCTATGAATTGCCACAAACAGACTGGGTGGAAGACTACATTCACGGAAAGAACCACAAGATCATTTAAAGACCGAATGTGGTAGACAGAACCTTCATATTATATGGAAGTGATATTCTCGATAGGACAAGCACCTTCAAGCCATGCACGTGCGAAAGTTAGGAACCTAAATGGTTGGATATGTGATTAGAGTATGATCTGATTATGACCTATCAGCTCATAACAAGAATAGTTCATCAAACAGAATCGAGTTGTGTACCAATATCTCCCAAAAAGGGAATTGATAAGTTGACAGTCAGGACATTCTATTTTGGTGAAGAGCGGATGACGCCGATGATCTGAATGCTGAAATGCTTTGTGATCTTCTATGATGCTAGGTGAGCTGTGTACTAGATCACCCTTAGCTATACCCGATAGGGAGTATGAGGAGAAGACTATGACTACAAATCAACTCCACATAGGCGAGTAGCCACCGTGCGTGTTTGCGCCTCAGTGATATTTTGTCCTTTCATCTCCTTTTCTTTTTCATTTATGTACATGTAAATACTATATTTATTTTCATCAATGAATTTGGCTTATCAAAAAAAAACAATGATCCTCCTACATGATTCCACATAGATCTGAAAATGCTTTGCTGGACATTCTGAAATTTTTAAAGCATTCCCTATTCGACTATTGAGTGATGCGTTGAATGAATGATAACCATTCCGAAATCTTGCCTAAGATAAGGTACTTAGAAGGCGCAACCCTATTACACTTTCGCTTACGCTTAGGCTGTTTGGCAATGTCTCTAGATTTGCTCTCTATTGCAAGTATTATTGGTACTGCAATAATAAATGCTCTAGCGCAAGCAAAGAACGTAGAAATAACCGACCTATTCATCATAGACTACGTAGACAACTTGGGTATGAATGCCTATGAATCTACACATACGAAAACAAGTTGCGTAAAATTGTTAAGTTTATAAAATTTCATAAAGGGTACATCCATTTTATTTCATTCTACATACTAAAACATGTTATGTAGGTTATAAAATATTCTTATCAACTAAAATTTTATAATGTTTTTAAGATTAATGCTGGTTTATCTAGGTAAGACAAGTTAAACCCCAAAATATTAAACCATATGGACATTGACTAAAACAAGATGCGACATGTATTTAGAGCTGAAAAACATATGGACATTGGCTATTCTGAAAAGGCAACTTCATTAAGAAAATTTTTAGATTATGCACCTTCATCCTTCAAAAAAGGCAACTTCATTAAATAAATTTTCAGATTATGCCAAGCAAGGAAAATTTTCAAATTATGCCAAACTTTGTGAGTGCTTTGAGGATATTCTAAAGAAGACTCCAAATTTTCAGATTATGCCAAAATTTTCAGATTAGTCTTATTCTGGGGAAGTTTAATCATCTCTTACTTTGTAGGTTCCGTTTCATTTTTTTGAAATACATGCAGAAAGATAAACATTTCATAAGTTAAGACTTATTGAAATGTCATGTGCTTCTTTTACAGGCCTAGTCTTAAATAGCTAAGTTTTAGGGTGTTTTTTAATTTTTTTCATGTTTTCTACACATTTGTCTCACAGAATGCTAATTAAGCACGCATAAAGCAACTTTAGCTTAATAATATGTAGAAGTAATTTTCTCGTTCAATCCCCAAACACCCAAATCAGCTTCCAAGACAACATATAATTGAAATGCATAAATCAATCTCGTTCAATCCCCAAAAATGATTTGTTGTCTTAGCCCCTGCGTGAAATATGCTATTGGCTCGTGAATCCACGATTAAACCCAAAATCGACGGAAGCCTAAACACTTCAGCCTACCCCCAACGAACCCTAAGTCCACCCCCCACAAAAAATCAACAAGCCCTAACTCCTTAAACAACCAAATCACGTCAGTTTAGGCAAAAAAAAAAAATGAACGACAGGCGAGATTCAACGAGGAAGCAATAACCTGGTTCTCGTGGATGGCATCACCGAAGATGGTGACCTGAGAGAATACTATGCCGTGCAAATCTAGTTCGAACGAGAGTTTGGCCGTGTAGAGTGAAATGGGAAATAGGGTTTGGCTGTGTTTAATTATATGTAGTTGATTTTGTTGTAATTTAATTGGTATTCAGGAATATTTTTTTTAAGTTTACATGTTGTGTAATCGAAGTGTTACGAAATCCATGAAAAAATGGGCGGACAAAATAAAGGTCAAAATCAGGCAGTAATCCCGGGGCCCGACCGGGCCGAGACGTAATCCATCGGGCCCAGGAAAAATTAGTGCATGTGTACCAAACGCCGGACAAACTCGTATAACCCCCGGTTATCCGACTTAATCCGTCGAAAAACCTGCTACCAAACGCGGGCTAAAATAAACATTTGAGGGGCCAGCTAACAATTTCCATGCTAAAAGTAAAGCAAGTGAATGAATAAAACAACTTATACGGGCTAAAAATGTACGTTAGTATTATACGAACTGGGCCAAGGAATAATTTTCAAACTATATGTAAACTTTGAAAGTACCATGTTACCATTTGACTGCATGAACTCCCGACATAGAGTTGGCCAAAATGAACCATGCCGACTGAAATCGAATCGGACCGGCGGCTTACTGAACCGACTATTACGATTAATCGTACAACCTCGGTTCAGTTATGCTTCATTCCCCGAAAAATCATAACTGACAGTTCAACGAACTGACTATTAACAGATGGTTAAGCACCGATTATATAAATAGATTGAAAAAAATAATTAGAACCGTGCCAAAATAACAAAATCATTTGAACCACCGATTAACCATAAACTAATGATTAATTGATCACCCACAATTGGTTTCTATTATTTAAGGTGGTTCGTGAACCGAAATCGCCAACCTACCGGTTAGGCCCATCCAAATTTGAAAACGTGGGCCCGCATGAGCACTAAATGCAGATCTAGCTTTGCATAATCCTGTGGACTATGCTTCTCTCTCCCACACAGCAAGTAGGCGTAGCTCCTCGGTTAGATAAAAACTGTGGGCATTGAGCAGTTGTTTGGGATGCTAACAGAAAACCGGACCTCCGCCTTAAGCTAAAACCAGCTGCTCCTCCACCCTCCCGATTCTTTTTCCCGAGGCCACGCCCATGGTTCAGGCCTTTTTTAAGATATCCATAAACATGAGCTGGAATGTGGAGTCTTTGAGTTACCGGGTCTGTGAAAATTTACATTTTTTGAGATTGTGGTCACCTACTAATGGTCTTTCTTGGGACATTTTCGATTGTGTTGTTTCTTTTTCTTCTACTGTGAACTGTGCGTTTCTAGACTCATTCTCCCAAGTTTTCTACTATTCTCTCTATTGCTGTCTTTTTTTGGATATTTGGCCGTAGAAAGGTTAACTTCTTGGGCAAAGTTTCTTCTTCTGGGGAACAAGAATTTTGATTTCTGTAGTTGGAGTCGTTTTGAAGTAGATATAAGAAATCAAATGCTCTGCCTGGTGGGATGTATTCCGACGTTCAACTTGGTATGTTAGGCCTATAAATGTTCCTCCACCCCAATATACCACAACAAAATCCCTCAAATCCTCACCACCACCACCCACCCCAACATCACCACCCTATGGCTGGTGATTACCCACTACAAACTCAGCAACCTTCAAATCAGGGATACCCATTTTCTGCAAAATCTATGATCCAAACTTTAACCCTTAGTGATGATGACGAGCCCGTATTACAGTCTGAATCCATAGGCGATGATGGGAAGAGGAAAATATCTCTCTGGCAAAGAATGAAATGGACTGACAATATGGTGAGATTGCTGATTTGGGTGGTGTACTCTATCGGCGATGAGGTTGTTTCCGATGGTAATGATCTGGCTAGTAAGAAGAAGGGCGGAGGCGGAGTTTTGCATAAGGGGAAATCAAAATCGGTTTCTAAGGCAATGATGGAGAAAGGTTTCTGTGTCTCCACAGCAATGTGAGGAATGAGGATAAATTTAACTATTTAAATAAGAGGTATAAGAGGGTTAATGATATTCTTGGGAAGGGAACCGCGTGCAGGGTTGTGGAGACACCAAGTTTGCTTGATGCAATGGATAATTTGTCACCCAGGATGAAGGAAGAAGTGAAGAAATTACTGAATTTCAAGCATTTATTCTTCAGGGAGATGTGTGCTTATCACAACAGTTGTGGGCATGGCGCTGGAGCATTAGAAGCTACTGCTCCAGAGCATCATTCTCAAGCTCACCAGCAGCAGAGTTGTTTTCATTCAAGTGAAAATGCCGATGTCCCTGCAATGTCCAACTTGAATATGGAGGAGAATGAGGGACTTAAGCTCGCCAAAGGGGAAGATGATGATGAAGATGAGGACGAGGTTGAAAATGAAGGTGAGGATGAAGGCGACGATGAGATGATGATGAATGGAGGATCAAGTGTTCGTGATCACAACAATGAGGCTGATGAAAGACCATTTAGGAAGAGGCTCAGAAAGGGCAACTGCCAATCCCCAATGGTTCAGGAATTGGATGTGGAGATGAAGAACATGCTGCAAGATGGAACCAAGAGTCTTTCTGAGAAGATGGATTGGATGAAAGAAAAACTGATGGGATTGGACGAGCAACGAGTTTGTATCAGTTGGCGGACGCTTGAGCATGAAAAAACAGAAATTGAAGTGGCTAAAATTCAGCAGCAAGAATGAGAGGGAAATGGAGAGGGAAAAGCTGGCGAATGAACGTTTGAAGTTGGAGAATGAAAGAATGGTTCTCCTGATCCGTCAAAAGGAGGTCAATTTGCTTCATCATCGTTTTTTATTTTATTTTATTTTATTTTTATTTTTTTGTGTGTGTGTGCGCGCGTGCGTGTGTGTGTGCGTGTGTGTGCATGTGTGTTCGATGAGCCGAGGGTCTCCACGGAAACAGTCTCTTGAGTTCTTTTTAGAGGTCAGGGTACGACTGCGTACATCTCACCCTCCCCATACCCTGCCTAAAGGCGGAATATACTGGGTATGTTTGGTTTGATTTGGTTTTGTTTGTCTTAGGGGCAGATATATACAATCAATTAGGGATGGAGCCAATATCTCACGAAAACTGGTCCTGTTTTTTATAAATTGTTGTTTAGTGTCCCAAATTAAGCCTACGATATATATTATTAGCTAAAGAATAGCGTACGGTTATATGCTTCTGAAATTGCTTTGAGTTTGTTGAGATAGAAAAAAACTGTCTGTCTGTCTATACGGTTCTATTTCTTTTAAAATGCTCTTTCCTTTATTCGATCTTTATCCTTTGAATCGCGTGAAAAGCGAGATCCAATGGTCCTAGACTAGAATTGTTATTATTTACAATACAAGATAAGTTTGTTGAATTCTCATGCTTTCTAGTTTGTGTTAAGAAAGAGCGAAAAGCGGGGATCCAACGGAAAATGAAAAAAAAATACGTGCGCCATATCATATACTATACTAATCATCAACAATCAACATCGCCATTTTCTTCCAGCATAATATTCCCCACTGTTTGTTTGGTAGATACTAGTACTAGAGCTCTACTAAAATCCTTCTGCAGTACCATACATCTTACATTAAACACCTCGGTAGCTGCCACCCTCGGTTTGCGTCTCTTTACCCCCGGTAAGCAGGGATCATTCGATAGTCGGTTATATAAATTTTTGAATCTGGGTTAGAACTTAAGAGAGTTTTATCGGCTTTTTGATTGTTTTGGCTGCTGATTTTGTGCTTTCATTTTTCCAGTTTGGGATTTGGGTGAAGAAATATGGTGGTGTTTACGGTTGAACGTGTTGAGACAAAACCGTTTGAAGGACAGAAACCAGGAACTTCTGGGCTGAGAAAGAAGGTGGTTTGACTAGTGATTGGGCTCTCACGATAAATCTTGAATTGGAAGGATACAAAGACTTGATTTTTAGCATTGCTTCTCGTGGTTCATAAAAAAATAAGATCGCTATTCTTGGATCGTTACTTTTCTTAGTTGGTTTGTTTAAGATACTACTGTCGATTCATTGTGTGAGGACTATTTTAGATCTGTTTTGTCGACGCAGTAGCTAATTTTTAGAAAATTTGACCGCGGAGCCTATGGTCAGGTAGGTTACGCCGCCGGCGTTAGTAGATCTGATAAAAAATTTATACATTTTGATACGTTTTACGGGATTCAAAACATTTCAATGTTATCTGGGAAGATAGTTGATCATATGGTGCATTCTTTGTTTTCTTTGCATGCAAATCTATCTTTCAGTTTATTTAATGGTGAAATCGGGATTTTTGGGGACTGCAGTGGGTACAAGATGAAGGCATTCTAGTATAATCGAATTAGTTTGGCTATTTACCATTTTGTAGCAACATAATTTAGGGGTCTGATAACTCTGCAAGGTTATCCTGGGATTAGTCGGGTATGGATCGGGTTGGCAACGTTCTGCCCAGCCGCCACGATTCGCCCGGATACCTAAGTAGGGTTCGTGACGTTAATTCGCGTTGTTGAACCAACCAAAAAAAAAATAATTTAGGGGTCTGATGCTTGCCTTTTGAGATGGAAACTAACTTGATGTAATTAATTAGGCTTCAGCTTGCAATTCACTCCCATAATGGATCAATCTCAATCATAACTAAGTTGCAGACAATTGTGGATATTTTGCAGATAATAGTTGTGCTATGACTATCTTTTTTTCTTGTGAGTTTTACCGAGTTGCTGCGTATGGGTGAATTTCTAATAAGTTCTGGATCTGTGTTTCAGGTTAAGGTATTCATCCAACCACATTACTTGCAAAACTTTGTCCAGTCCACGTTCAATGCGCTTGGAGCTGATAAAGTAAGAGGTAAATGTTTCAGCATTTTCTATGTTGACATGCAATGAGATGCATGTTTTCTCCTAAGATGCAAGATTGAATTAAGACAGGAAATAGAATTATTGAAAATTTTAGTTTATAGATGTTAGTTTGAAGACCTTCTATATAGTTGTTATGTACAGAGAGTAAATCAAAAAATTCATATCACATGCAACTCACATTCACGAATTAATTTGATCATTTTACAGTGTTTATAAGCTGGTAATTATGCTTACATTTCTTAAACGATCAGCATCCATGCGTGTGCTTTTGTTGGTCTAATAATGCCCCATCATGCTTATCAGATTTTTCTTCCCCCGTATCCAGTTCGTTCTTATCAGATCTAATAATGCCCCATCTTGTTGTCTCGGGTGATGGTTGCTAAAGTTGAAAGGATGCAGTCCAGGTCAAAGTTTTATTTCTTGCAGGTTTGCATTTTTTTGGCAGGTTTGCATTTTTTTGGCAGGTGTCCTGTATAGATTTGTTGCAAAATCCAGTTCGCATAGCTACAGAGAGAACAAATTCCGAATTCATGCATAGTGAACTGAACTGAACTGAGAATCAGCTAGTCATCTGTCTTACTGGTATGCACTTGATGTAAGGCTAATTGGCCAATTACTTAGTTAATTGGCATGACATTTTAGCGTCAGTGAGGTCTCGACCTCGGGACCTTGGCATGCCATGGTTTTTTGAGTATACCTTCCACTCGGCCAATGTGTCTGTTGAATGTTAAATGAAATAGTATCGAATAGTGTCAAAATTGAAAAATGAAGCATGTGACGGAAGTGAATGTATCAGTATTCCTTGATAAATATATGTATATGCTGGTTCGAATTGACGTGGGAAGAAATAAAAGAATAAAACTTATATATTTTTTAGAAATTCATTTGCTCAAACGGACAATAGTTTTTGCTTTATTTATGCAGTTTATTGATTTATTCATAGCAAAAAGGAAATAGTGAAGCAGTATTAAACAAAATCAGTTTTTAGATGGTACAAAAGAATCTGAATCTTCTTTGGGCTAATCATAAAATGATATTGCGCAAAAAAAATACAAAAAATGCATAACCACTCATTCATGTGAGCCTATCAACCTAAATTCATTTCAACCATCCAATCCTACTATTCCTTGTATTTTTATTGTGTTTTTTATTGCCCTATATCATTTCTCCGCTTTACCTCATTACAAACAAAGAGTTCTGCTTATCATACACAATGTCAAAACTTAAATCCGCCTAAACTCAAACCAGGTTTCATAATGGTTGAAGAGCAGACTATCATGGACGTGCTTCCCAACATACTCTAGGCCTACACTATTCAGCCTTTTTGTGCACTCTTCACCTCACAACTGCTTCACAGCGATCCAAACGAGTTTGTCCGGTACATGAAGAAAAACTCGCTGGCATATATCAAGTTGTATGTGGTGCCAGAGCCCAACTTACTGAAATCCATATCTTCCCCTCTTACGATCAAAGGGCGTTTAGATAACAAACCTTGAGAGGGAATCTCATAACGCAGAGCAGCCATTAGGGAAAGCTCATCTTTCTCTACGCAATTGTAATGCTCCGGTTGTAAGTACCGGATGAAATGTAAACCAACACGAAGAGTGCCACATCCAATCTCAAGAACTCTGGAATCAGGAGTTAGATGGACGGCCTCAGCAAGAAATTCAAACACATCTCGTCCCCCAGCCCAAGGCTCCCCGTAATAGCTGTGGTGCTCTTCAACAAGCAGTTCACCTGGGCAGGGAAGAGCAGTGTGATTTTTTGCTCCTTCTCCTTCATAGTGTGCAATGCCTTTGAAAACCTTAAGATCTTGGAGCTGCTGTTCACGAGTGCGAGGGTTTATGCCCTTACGCGGTACATTCTCCTGCATGTGCAGTCCGTTGGCTTCAATCTGTTCTATCAGCCAGTGTATGTCATCAGCAGTGGTCGAGAAATGCTCTCCCGTTGTAATGCTGCTATTGGACAGAGCTGACGTGGCGCAAGAGCATTGAGGAGAGGAGAATGAGAGCGTAAAGAGCAAGAAGGAGAGTAGAATTGCAGCAGCAGCCACTGAGAGAATGAGGGCAGGAACTGAAATCACAACTCCCTTCGATGGGAAGTGTGCCATTGGGAGATTGAGCGGATCTGAGGTTGCTTCAAGGCGTTGCCTCAAACTGAGGAAGCTTAGATGACAGAAATTGAATGCTTTTTGGCAACCTCATAATTCTTAACTGAAAGAGAATAATCGTGCTCAGAAAAATGACATAATCCAATAACAAAAGCAATGAATTGTAAGATAAAGAACAACTTTATTTATGATCTTACTATCATATCTCCAATATCTCCTAAGCTGCATCCAGTAGAATATCATGGACAATCAGTATCTTAAAAAAATATCGATACTTAGTGTTCTTCTTTATCAGGGTCAGGGGGGATTTTGGGCAATATTACTATGAGTACACTTGCTTTCAACGCCAATGCCAACATCAAACAGAAAGTCATAAAAAGAACTTAAACTAGAGGCATTCAAGCACGATATGACCCTAAAGAACAAATACCATTCTGTATAAAATTCTCCAGAGAATCAACAACTGTATTGGACAGCATGATGCCTCACTTAACACAGTGATCACATGACAAATTCTCAAATTATTAAGATCAGAAAATAGCAATGCAATCAAACAATAGTCTATGCTCAGAAATGCTCATGAAGCTAAACTTAAGCTTCAAATAGCCAGCCTAGAAGACTGCAGAAACTCAAATGCACATCGCCACCCACTCACTTCTTCCTTTTTGTAAAGATTACAACCAGCAAAATGTTCCAAAGAAAATACTAAAACCAAAAGGAATAGAAACAAAAACCCTTACTTG
>JAOWBN010006729.1:0-11148 GCA_028565015.1 Pinguicula moranensis | reverse complement strand
ACCATTGTGTATATGTCTCGAAAACAAAGAAAGGGATCATGTTCCTTTCCCTATATGTCGACGACATATTACTGGCTGGAAACAACGTGAAGTCGATCAACGCCGTTAAACAATGGTTGTCCTCCATCTTCAAGATGAAGGACATTGGTGAAGCTAGATTCGTCCCAGGAGTTGAGATATGCAGAAATCGTTCTAAGAGAATGTTGGGTCTGTCCCAACAAGCATACATCAATAAAATCTTAAAGCGATTCAGGATGCATTACTCCAATCCCATTGACACTCCAGTTGAAAAAGATCTGACACTAAGCCTCGATCAAGGCCCGAAAATGGATAAGAAAAAAGAGGAAATGAACATTGTCCCCTATGCATGTGCCATAGGTAGTCTGATGTACGCCATGCTATGTACACGGCCGGACATCTGCTATGCGGTTGGTTTAGTGAGTCGTTACCAAAGAAACCCAAGACCTGCTCATTGGCAGGCAGTCAAGAGAATCTTCCATTACCTTTGTGGGACTGCTGATCTAGCCCTATGTTACCAAGGGGGAGACCTGCGACTAAAAGGATACACGGATGCTGATTGGGGAGGCGATTTGGACGAATTCAAGTCAACCTCAGGATATGCTTTCATCCTCGATGGAGGAGCTATATCTTGGTGCAGCAAGAAACAGGACTGCATTGCTTTGTCAACCATGAAAGATGATTATGTCGCATGCAGCGTAGTAGTGCAAGAAGCACTCTGGCTGAAAATTTTTTTACAGTACCTCGATCTGACTCCGAGGCCCAATAATCCTGTAGAACTATACTGTGACAACACAGCAGCAATACAGTTTGCTAAGGATCTAAAGTTCCGTAGGAAGACAAAGCACATCCAAAGGAGATATCATTTTGTGCAAGACGCTGTCTACAAAGCTGATATCACCATCAAGTATATTCCAACTGACAAGATGATCGCTGATCCAATGACCAAGCCTATTCCTAGAGATGTGTTTAGAGCTCATGTCATGAGTCTAGGATTACGTAAGGTTTGATCATATCTTGTACAAGGACAAGGACATAATTTATGTAACTGATTGATTATGAAATAAGATCCTTGGGAGTATCTTTTTCATTTACGAGCATTACATTTATGTAATCAATCAAGGCACAATAAAAAGGTCACCAAGCTATTCGATTTGCCCTATCACACGGGTAGTCACCCCCTTATGCCTGCGTAGCATGAAGGATGAGATTGATAATTGTTCTGAATAGTCGCTTCAGTGGGTCTGAAATGAAATTTCGAGGAAGTCGAATATAAAGTGTCTAGTTCTTCACAAATAAAGCTCAAAAGCCGAATATATAGGATAAGAGACTCTGTGTCCTTTATCAAAGACTACAATTCGCATGGCATCAGCATATGACACGCCCACCTCAGTGGGAGTCATGCCATGACACACATGTCATACTTTATGTGCTACAGAATGACCACAGTGATAATGGTAAAAAGAATCCCCTTTTATCATTGTGTGATCACTTGGACTCTATCGGTCCAACAATACTTTACTCTTTGACTTATAACTATGACTTGAAGTTGAGGTTAGATGATGCTACTTTAGTATGTCATCCAAGGGCTAAAGGTTCATACTGTCCAGCGGACCATGCTAGGAAATCAATCGAATCGACATGAATAGTCATTAGCCATAAGGAACAATCTGTCATGCTCACCAAATATTTGCCAGCCGGCGGTTACATTTCGTATATAATCAAATATAATATAACTTAAGGGATACGTAGCTATCGGTGATGCAGAGAGGATTTGGAGTACAATTAGTTTTGAAAGTGTTATGTTAGTTAGGTGATGACTTAATATGACACTACTAGTTAAAACAAGGTTGCACGAACCACTTCTCGTATGAAACAAGAGGAAACTTATAAGTTAGACGTACGACAATACACGGTATATGTAGTTGAGAGTTTAAGTGTGCTAAGACATGGGATGATACGGCCTACGAGGCCGGGTGGGAGCTGTTGGATTAATAATTGATTAATTCGTTTAATTAATTGATTAAACCTAAAGCCCACATAACCACAAGCCCGTCTAACTACCCAGTTAAATCTCTATATAATGGCTATGTGCCTACAGAGATTAAAAACAACAGACTCATACACAACTCTCATGCGTTGAGGACCATAAAATATAAGTTTTTTTTCTACTTGTTCCCAATCACCTTCGGGAAGGAGATTTGGTTTGTGGATTCTAAAGAGGCTTTTATAGCCTCTTCAACGTGATTATTTCAGTCCCGTAGATTACGGTTCAGACACAGCTTCCGCATCAATCATGTATTGAATTTTGTTTTTCATTAGATTCGTTCTTTTGAATAAGATCCATTCTACAGTCAACAATTGATAACAAATAATTGAGCAAATTAACAAATAATTAATCGAGTATAATCAAGAACGAATATAATCAGATCTGAAACCTGGCTCTAATACCAGTGCAAATCTAATTAAAACGGATCTAATAATGAATAAATACGACAACAGATTCGTACCATTAATGCGAAAACGTATAGAATCGTACCATTAATGCGAAAATGTATAGAATCGTACTATTTTGGTTGATTATATCACGAACACGAACATAAGTCTACTAGAGTCTTCTTATAATCTGAACACGAACCATGAGTCTACCAGAATCTCCTTGTAATCCACGAACTCAGATCTCCGCTTCACAGATGATAAGGCAGCAATTCGAGAGAAACTGTATATATGTTTCTGGATTTAAACACATGAGAATATGAATAATGGTGTAGTAAATAGGCGTACTGAATGCCCGATTTATAGGAAGGAATTGAAGTCCAATCTTAATTATTGTGGCATAATCTTACCATAATAAGGACTAATCAACAAATAATTACTCCTAATTAGGGTAGTGAATGCTACTCTAATTAAATTGAATTAATATTAGGTAATAAATAAATCAATTATCATAATTAATTCAATTAGACATATTTACATTATGTCTAACATAAATAAATAAATAAATAATAAGTTTATTCTAGTACCTCTGCACTTGAATTGTTCTTAACCCCTGGTTGTTCTGAAACCTGAAAGTCAAGGGTACATTTTTGCCACACTTGAGCCATGCACCTGACCCAACAAAGGTTTGATTGAACCCAACAATTAGCATAACTATTCAAAGAAGCATCTCAGACATAAGCCATTCATGTAGTGTTCTACGACTTCTTACTATTTCCGATCGGCTTCTCAGCCTTTGTGGATACCAGGTTCCGAACTGGAGCGACAAGGGAATAGTTGAGAGTCTGAAGGGAGATGGAGGCCATCGTTTTTCTTCTGGAATTCAAGAAAGAAAAAGTTGGAAGGCTGAAGAGGGAGGAGAAGAAGAGAGGAAGAATTTCAAGTATCGTGTCTATGAAGTATGTGTTGTTCTGGAGAATGACAAGATAACCGAATTGAAGGCTAATGTTTTTCATTGATTTGTTTTGTGTGTTACAGGGAATCTTATAGGAGGAGGAACTTGTCTTCGTGATCGAGAGATTTGGTTAGATAAGGAAGTGATCCCTTAAATTTAGGGATCACTACCTTATTTACAGGAACCACAATCTCTCTATGTTTATCTAACTAACATAGTCTAACACTCCCCCTCAAGTTGGATAGTCAGGTATTCGATACCCAACTTGCTCAATGTCTCGTGAAACACATTTCCTGTAATAGCCTTTGTCAGGATATCTGTCAGTTGATTGTTGGATCGAACGAATGGCAAGCACAGAGTTTTGTCTTCGAGTTTTGTCTTTGATAAAGTGCCTGTCGATCTCGATGTGTTTGGTTCGATCATGTTGGACAGGATTTTTTGAGATACTGATTGCAGCCTTGTTATCACACGTCAATGGGATCGGATCAGATACAGGAAAGCCGATCTCCATAAGCAATTTTCAACCAAAGCATCTCAGCCAATCCACAGGCAATTCCTCTAAATTCTGCTTCAGCACTTGATAGAGCTACAACTTGCTGCTTTTTGCTTCTTCACGTAACAAGATTACCTCCGACTATTGTAAAATATCCGGAGGTAGATCTCCTGTTACTCCGACTCCCTGCCCAATCTGCATCAGTGTATGCACATATATCAAGATGTCCATGTTTCTAAAAGAGAATTCCCTTTCCAGCAGTGCCTTTCAAGTACCGTACCACTCTCTGGGCTGCTTCCATTCGTTCTTCCTGCGGTCTTTGCATAAATTGACTGATTACTCCAACAGAATATGCTATGTCTGGTCGAGTGTGAGATAAATAAATCAACTTCCCCACGAGTCGTTGGTACCGTTCCTTATCTGCAGAAACAGCATTATCATCAAAAGAGAGTTTATGATTTGCCATCATAGGAGTACTTGCAGGTTTACAATCGATCAATCCAGTTTCAGCCAACAAGTCAAGTATATATTTTCTCTGGGAAATGAAGATTCCTCTTGATGACCTTAGAACCTCAATTCTCACAAAATATTTGAGCCTTCCTAGATCCTTCATCTCAAATTCTTGGAATAGATATTGTCTAAGATTCTGAATCTCCTTAGTGTCGTCCCTTGTTATGACCATGTCGTCAACATAAATTATTAGACATGTAATCAATGTTCCTCGGCGCTTTAAGAATACTGTATGATCAGCATTACTTTGCTTATATCCACATCCTCTCATAGCCAACGTGAATCGCCCAAACCAAGCTCGTGGAGACTGTTTGAGGCCATATAAGGCCTTTTTTAGCAAGCATCCTTCTCCTTTATTAAAAGTCCCCGAGAAACCAGGAGGTGGTTCCATATGCACTTCTTCACTAAGATCGCCATGGAGAAAAGCATTTTTAACATCAAACTGATGCAGAGGCCAGTCATAATTTGCACCAATAGAGAAATGGACACGAATAGTATCAATTTTGGCCACAGGAAAAAAAGTTTCTGAGTAGTCAATACCATATGTTTGGGTGTAGCCATTTGCAACAAGCCGAGCCTTGTATCTCTCAATCGTGCCATTTGCCTTTCTTTTGATAGTAAACACCCAGCGACATCCCATCGGCCGTTTTTCATGAGGTATTGTGCTTTTGATCCAGGTTTCATTCTTTTCAAGAGCCGTCATCTCAGCTACCATCGCGTTTTGCCATTTGACCTGTCCCTGCGCTTCGTGTACAGTCCTCGGAGTTTTATCAGAATATACTGCTATCATATATCCTTTAGCAGAATGAGTCAGACTCCCCCTGACCAGATCAGCCATGGGATATGTAGAGCGATGTGGTACATGTTCGGGCTCATATCTTTTAGCAGGAACTCCACGATTGTGCCGTGGGGGCAATACATACCGTCTTGCATCACTTGCTTCACTCTCTGCAGGATTAGTCAAGATAACAGATGTATCCTCAATTATAGGTGAAGTAGAAGTATGTACCTCAAGATCCTCATCAATCGGTGCCATTGGGGGTGACTGGACAGGGGACTGTACTGTATCTTTGTCTGGAACAGAGGACTGTACTTGCGTCTCATCCAATAATAGAGGAGTCGAATCATGTAGTAACCAACTCAGTGCATCAGATGATCCATCTAATCCCAAGGCATCAAGATTCTCCCCCTGATCACTGAGACGGGATGGAAAGAAATACTCTGTCTCAAGAAAACGACAGTCCATCGTTGTATACATCCTCTAAGTGGGAGGGTGGTAACACCGATAACCACGCTGACGAATGCCATAGCCAACAAAAACACACTTAAGAGCGCAAGGATCAAGTTTAGTATGGGCAGCGCGGGGAATATGGACATACACCGAGCAACCAAAAATTTTGGGAGGAAGGATGAGAACCGAAGGAACCTCACGGAAGTAGCCAAAGCTTGAAGGGGGGTTTTCAGCTCCAAGATTTTTGTAGGCAAGATTTTTGTGAGATAGACAACAGTAGCAACAGCCTCAGACCAAAAATTGGAAGGAACCTGAGACTCAAGCATAATGGCCCGAGTAATTTCAAGCAGTAAACGGTTCTTACGTTCTACAGTACCATTTTGTTCGGGGGGTGCGGACAGTTGGTTTCATGGAGCAGACCATTTTTCAAGAAGAAATTCTTCATAGATTGATTAACATATTCACCCCCATTATCCGAACGAAGAATCCGAATACTTTGTCGAAATTGAGTTTTGATCATGATATAAAATTCCACAAACTTTGAAAACACCTTAGACTTGTGTATAAGAAAGTAAACCCATGTCATCCGTGTGAAATCATCAATAAATAACAGAAAATATCGATGACCAACAGAAGACGAAATGGGTGCAGGGCCCCATAAATCAGATTGAACCAGAGAAAAAATAGAATCGGTGCAAGTATTATTCAATAAATAAGAGTTGCGATGTGTCTTTGCCAAACAACAAGTCTCACAATCAAGTCTATTATTCTCTGAAAATAAATGCGGAAGTAATAACTGAAGATAACCAGAGGATGGGTGACCAAGTCGACGATGTCATAACCAACGCTGGCGATCAACAGAACCAGATGTAGCATATGTATTGCCAGTCGGAGTCATCTCGTCGATATAGTATAGTCCATCATGTTCAGTGCCACGCCCAATGATCGCCCGAGTCTGAAGATCCTACAATAAACAAAAACGAGGATATATGAGCACACGGCAATTTAATTCATCAGTGACATGACTGACTGACAAAAGTTTGCAGGATAGAGATGGGACATAGAGGCAATTTTTCAATGTCAGTTGTGGGGAAATCTCATTAGTTCCGCCCCCGGCCACTGGTGACACGCCCCCATTTGCAGTATGAATGACGTGTTTAGCAGGTACTCCAGGAATAATAATATCACTAGCAACATTAGTCATAGTGTCTGTGGCTCCACAATCAATAAGCCACCGATCACTCATGGATCCAGGTATAGTATAGGATGAATAGTTTTTGGCAACTGGGAGTGTATCGGGATCAAGATCAAAACACCCGGGCCTAAAATACCGGGGATTGATCAAAAGTGGCTGTTTGTGGTGGGTAGAAATTTTCTGGGGCAAGTGTGGAATTTTGGGAGTATTCTGGGTCAATTTCAAAAAATTTGCACTGTACTGGGTGGATTTTGAAAATTTTCCAATGTTCGAGGACTGTATCGAGAAAGGCAATAACTCCAAGGGTCGTTTAGTGTTTGTGGGAAATTGGAAGGGCCGTATCGGAAATGTCGCAGGGTCTGGGGGGCGTATTGCAAGAGCCACAACTTTCTGAGGATGTATCGAAGGAGTTAAATTCTTCAGGGGCTTATCTGCAATACAGTTTAAAGCACAGGGACGAGACAACAAATAATTAGAGAAAACCCTTCATGCATTGTTATCCTCTCTGATACCTGCAGAATCGAGTTGCGTCGTGCCCATCGCGACAGTGCCTTGTCCAGGAGGGGGGGGGTCGTCGTCGCCGCTGGTGGAAGCCTCCGGGTTTCCAGTGGCGGTGGCAGTCGCCCCTCCTCCTCTCCGACTCTTGTCTTTAAAAAACCATTCGGGATATCCGATGGTTTTGAAGCACCTCTCCGTGGCGTGGCCGGATTTTTCACACCGAGTACACCAAAGCTTCGATTTATCCACATCTTGTCCCCGGGATGATGACCTGATCATTGTTTTGGTCGACTCTGACCGGGATTTGAGCATAAGGCCACTGCCAATACCATTAGAAAAGGAGTCGCCGGTGCTGGCAGTGGGATTGAGAATTTGTAGCCGAGCGGACTCCCTTCGAAATGCAGCATACGCTGATTCCACAGATGGTAGTGGATCGGCTTTCAAGATGTCGCGCTTGATTGGGTCAAATTTTGGATCAATGGAGGCAAGAAATTGAAATAGTCGATTTTCTTGCCTCATTTGAGTAAACATCGCAATATCTTCCTGATACTTCATTGGATTGGGTTGTCTCCGATCAATTTCTTGCCAAAGACGCTGAAGTGTTGTATACAGTTCCTCAAGTTTAGTCTTGTTCTGAAACAACCGATTGACGCGGATGGATAGATCATGGAGTTGAAGTTTGTTGCCACCACTGTTGTAAGTGACATTCAGACCGTTCCACATTGTCTTAGCAGATGGATATGAGGCATATCGATCTATTAACGTTGGCTCCATGGTTGTGAGAAGACTTGTGCACACATTTAAATCAGCCTGCTCCCACCGTTTGTATTCAGTTGTCCTTTCGGGTGGTGGATCATCCGTGAGATGATTAAGCTTTCCCTTGCCGCCAATAGCCATCTTTGCTAATCGACTCCACGAAGGGTAGTTTTGATCGGTCAGCTTTATGCTGATTGGAATGATGGTGTTGTTTTCATGTGGTTGGAATTGGTTAAGGATTTTTGTGAATTGTTCGGTAAGTGATTCTGGAGGAAGGCTCACGGTTTGTGAGGCAACCCCGGATGAGGAATTGGTTGGATTGGTTTGGTTGGTGTGGTCGCCTGCATTGGAATATGATAGACAGGTTTGAGGTAGATGATGAGAACAATGTTTGGATCAAGAAGATGTAGAACATTGCTCTGATACCATGTTGTTCTGGAGAATGACAAGATAACTGAATTGAAGGCTAATGTTTTTCATTGATTTGTTTTGTGTGTTACAGGGAATCTTATAGGAGGAGGAACATGCCTTCGTGATCGAGAGATTTGGTTAGATAAGGAAGTGATCCCTTAAATTTAGGGATCACTACCTTGTTTACAGTAATCACAATCTCTCCATGCTTATCTAACTAACATAGTCTAACAGACTTCAAGGGAATAGTGGGGACTGGGGAGGCTTCCTTGTTCGGTTGGATACAGCCCTAGTTGGATGAATTTTTTTTCTTTGAAACTCCTTTCTTCATTTCCCAATACTTTTGTTTTGGACAACCCATGCAGTTCTCTATCATATTATTTAAGGATTTTGAGAATATTAGCCAACCAACTGCGGTTCTATACGTAACAATTGTGAATCGGGAAATAAAAATGATCTTGTGCTGAACAGTAGTGGAGCAGAGGCAACTACTACATAACAACCCGGATTCTTTTTTTTTTTATTCTAATCTCCTACCTTCAATATGCATCCGGAAACTCCATAATAAAAAAGAAAAAAAAATCAATCCGGACTACAGCGCGTGAATCCGCCTGCGATATTATGTAATAATTGTAGGTCAGTTAAATTTAAAAATTTCATTATTTTTATTAATGATATTCTATTATTGCAGAAATAGTTTATTTTTCTTTAATCCAAGTGTACACTCTATTGTATTCTTAGGCGGAGGCAAGGGGGTTTAGGGGATGGACATTATGATTGTAAATCAAGTACTTCCACAGAAGGATAGTTTCAAGTACTTAGGATCGATAGTACAGAAGGATGAAGGGGTTGAAGGCGACATCACCCACCGTATCAAGGTTGGATGGTTAAAATGGCGATCGGCGACCGGAATACTATGTGACAAAAAATTCCCAAGTAAGTTGAAGGAAAAATTGTATAGGACGGTTATACGACCAACCATGTTATATGGGGCAGAGTATTGGGCTATGAGATTGTCGCATATACAGAAGTTTGAAGTGGTGGAGATGAGAATCTTGCGGTGGATGTGTGGTTGCATGAGACTAGATAAGATCCCCAATGAATTTTTTAGGGATACATTGGGTATAGTCCCTATTGGTACAAAACTGAGAGAGGGAAGACTATGATGGTTTGGACATGTACGCAGAAGACATATTGACAAACCTGTTAGGAGAGTCGAAAGAATTCAGGTTGAAGGGAGGCGTGGGAGAGGGAGACCTAGGAGGACGTGGGAGGAGCAGCTCCGATTGGATTTAACGAGATTATACCTCTCCGACGAAATGACATCTGATAGAATGGGTTGGAGACATAAGATTAATATTCGAGAGGTAGAGAGATATGGATATGGGGGAGTATACGGGGTATACTTAGCAGGTATCGGGGTAGTACGCACTTCTTTACCTATATACTTACATACTTATATACTTACTCATCTGCTTATTGACCCAGTTCATTAAATGTATATTAATTCATCTCCTTGTCTATGCGGGTGGGCGGTCACCGTCTTCTCTCCTCTCCCTCTCTCTCGATATTTTTTTTATTGTGTGTTCGAAGGTCTCCACGGAAACAGTCTCTTAATCTCTTTTTAGAGGTCAGGTTACGACTGAGTACATCTTACCTCCAAAAACCCTGCCTAAAGGCGAGATATACTGGGTATGTTTGGTTTGGTTTGATTTTATTTATATATATGTATATAATAATTTATAAATCAAAGTTTATAAATTAAAATATAAATAAAATTACATAAATGATTGACCATATAAATGAAGTCACATTTATATTTATAACACTAATACAAATAAATGTACGTTAATATTTATATTTACAATTTAAATAATTTATATTTATAATATAATTAAAATAAAAAAAATGAAAAAGGAGGGGAATGACTGAATTCAACTATAAATGAATTAACATTTATAATCAAATTGCCTACGTATCGTTTATTGTTTATGTGTATAAACGAATTAAAGCCCTCATAGTTTTTCAGTTTCTTACCTTAATTACTTGTTTAATCATTCAAAATTGGTTGGACTTGATGCGCCTGTGCTTGTCATTGACTCATCTTCATTTAAGTCAAATGGATCCTCTTCAATGAATTGATGTTCTTGAAAACCTATGCTCCACTGCTATCCAATCCCGCATACAAGTTTGAACGGGTTTTATTTAAAATATACCCTCTCTGACTAAATGCTTCAATGCTTGTTCTATAGCAACAGTTGAAACTGGACATCCTAAAAACTTTTTTCCATAATCGATAATACTCGAAAATCTCATGATTTGCTTCTCTACCAGCCAAGAACATTGAAAAACATCCAATCACCATCTTCTTCACCTGCACTTGTCTGCGCAATCTTGAAATGAGCGGTTCAATACGCGTCAAGTTCCACAAGTGTGGTACTTGACAGGGCCTGGTTTGTTTACTGGATATTTTATTATAAATCTCTCGAGACCTCCGGTTCTACTAGTACTACCTTAACTAGATGCCTTAATCGGTTGAATTGTAATACCCAAACGTCTTTGATAATCTACATATAACTCGTTTAATACAGTAATTACGTTCTTATAATTTTTAGTTGGTACACCAAACTCGTCTGTAAATGTAT
>JAOWBN010006718.1:0-11148 GCA_028565015.1 Pinguicula moranensis | reverse complement strand
ATATATATATATATATATTTGTGGCATATTTTCCTCCAATTAGATTACATGCAAAGTTTGTATGGCCAATAAGATTACATGCAATGGTGTAATAATATACACAGAGTTGTATATATTAGTTGCATAGTTTGATTCTACAAAACCATATTTCTTATACTTCTCCACCGCATCCACAATGTTCGTCGAATCAGCTGGATTGTGTTCTGTACATTTACCTCTTTGCCTTGAAAATGAGAGTTGTTTCTTGCTTTCCAGATCTGCCATATCAAGGGTATCCATACTGATCGCATTAGTGTTGAGTTTAGCAGGTTTCATTGCTATAAAGTCTTGGAGGATAGGCAGGAAATGCATATCTGTTGCAGGGAGGACAGGATGATGCAGCTGCTGGGTAGCATCCACTCTTGAATGCCCTGCCACACATGAGAAGAAACTAAGCAGGTGCTAAATAAATGAACCATTGTTTCCTGACCTTCCAGACAGAGAGGGCATGTTGCATCCTGCTGTTGGGGGATAGTGTGCCTCAGCTGGAGGGTTGCTTTTATTGGGAGGGCATTTTGACTAGCTCACCTTGCCAGGATCATTTCCTTCATAGGAGAGAATTTATTCCAGATTCTGTTGTGGTTGTCCACTACCTCCACTGAGTACATTGATTGAGCTACCTCACATAGTGCTTTATAGGCTCCCTTGACCGTGTACTTCCTATTTATGTGTCCAACAAAGACATAATGATCACCTCCTATCCCCTGTGGCTTGATATTTTTGCAGAAGAAGAAGTAAAATTGTTAGTTCAGCCTATTCATGAGTATGCAATTCTCTTCTTCAGTTTAATGACCAAGTACATAAATCAGACTCCCAACTTCTAGCTGCTCTATGCATAGGTCTTGATTATCTGATAACCTGTAGAGCCTAGGATACAGAGTAGCTAGTTGGGAATTATTATACCATTTGTCATTATAAAATAGAGTACCCCTCCCACATCCTAGCTTGATCCTGACTGCTTGATGAAACCATGTGCTCTGTAGAGTGTCCTGTAGTTCCTTCCACCATGAGGAGGCACATCTGAGGCCTCTTCTTCTCCCTCTCATCCCTAATGTGCTGATCCGAGGTGGTTTGAGTTGCCAGAAGCCCACCACTCTAGTACTCCATCTTTACCATACGTAATTTGATTATGTTAATTCAAGGTCAATTGCCAAATTATTGAGAATTTATAGGATCACACACATTAACATCAAATTCTTAAGGAGTTATTTTGTAATTAAGATAAAGTATATGGGTCAAAATAGAGTTTGTGAAACTTCAAGGACCTCTTTGTAATTATGGGGGTACAAATATAATAAACATAAGTTTATGGGATGTATATTATATACATCAAAACTCCATTATTTGGATTTGGCTAATATATATGTATACATATATAAGTTAGGCCCAAGCAGATTAGTTAGGCCTGCTCGACTAAATCTAAGGCTACAATCCCAATCGAAAACCCTAACCTCAGCCAGTAAAGTTTGTGAATTGTGATTGTAGATTTTTGGGTAGCCTACGACTTCAAGTTCAATCTGTACACACAAGACAGACAAGAGTATTGGGTGATTCTATGAATTACCTGCTTCCTAAAGAAATGAGATAATCAGTATCGATTAACGAATCTTAAGTTTTTCTTGCCCATTCTTTGACTTATTTTGCTGGAGAAATGATATAGCGCACGAATTCGCATGAACGGGTAAATGACCGTTTTGCTCATGTGTTAAATAGGGGTGCTGTGTTTAACACGAGTGCAAAATGGTCATTTCGCCCGTTCGTGCGAATTCGTGCCCCTCAAAATTTGTGAGCTATATCATTTTTTTCATTTTGCTGTGATTGGGACGTCCACCTGGTCAAAAACTTGTATTTTAATATTTTCATTATTTTCCCCTGCATTTTAATATTTTTTTTCATTTTATATTCTTATTTGTTCGACACTGTTTTTTGTTTTTCATTACATTTTCTGTAATTAGAAAGAGGTTGCTATTGAAATACACTGTAGGTATTTTTTTATGGGAGGGGGCCTCAAGTTATCCTTCACTTCATTAAAATGTCAAGTTATTCTATTATGTTGGATTATTCATTATTTATTAGTTTGCAATAGAGCAATACTGACACTTAGCGTTGTGTTTGGGGGTATAATGATGTTACTGTAATGAGCTAATTAATAAATTGTGTAAATAAAGTAAGGAATTTGATACGTGTAAATGAACTATAAAGAACAAAGATAAATTTTGATCCAGATTCTTTTATAAAAACATATGGACATATTGGATCATTTTTATAATCTGCCTTTAATAAGTATGTGCTCAAAAAATTAAACCGCATACGTTCGAATTGTTTCAATCCATATAGAGATTTATTCAATTTAATCGAATAAATCTCTAAAAAATTTGAACTTTGTGCTTTAGGCACTTTAAACCGTTCAAGGATTTTTATATAAATATTATTTTCTAATGAGCCATAAAAATGAGCTGTCACTACATACATCAGTTGCATTTTAAGCTTTTCATGAATTACTACACTTATCAAATAAAGAAATGTGATTGTATCCATCACAGGAGAATAAGTCTATTCATAATCAATGCCTGGTCTTTGGGTAAAACCTTGTGCGGCATGTTGTGTTTTATATCTCACGACTTCATTTTTCTCATTTCTTTTTCGCACAAATACTCATTTATATTCGACTTGTTTTATACCATTTGGTATAGGGACTACTGGTCCAAAAACTTCAAGTTTCTCTAAAGAACTGAGCTCTGAAGCAATTGCTTCTTTCCATTTTGGCCAATCATATGTGCGCCTACATTCCTCCATAAATGTAGGTTCAATATGTTCATTCTCGTTCATTATATCGCATGCGATATTATAAACAAAAATATTAGTCGTACGTTTATTTCATCTCAATTTCACCTTTTTCCCGTTACGACATAATTTATAAAGATCTCCTCATTTTTAGGTACCTAAATTTCTTCATTTATGTCGTTTGCCTCTTGTGGAGTATTACGAGTCTCTTTTGGAGATTTTATTTCCTCTTCTGGAATATTAAGGATCTCTGCTGGAGATTTTATTTTCTCTTCTGGACTATTCTTTATGTTTGCTCCTTTTCTTTTTTGAGGATTTTTATCTTTAGAACTGACATCTTCCACGTTTTATGCGTGATTTAGACTCATTTGCTGTAAAATTTGTCCTTCTGGGACATTAAGTTTCGTTGGAGCATTTGCAACTGGTATATGACACTTAGTTATCGTCTTCAGATCGGTAAACGTATCTGGCAATTGATTTGCTAAATTTTGCAAATGAATAATCTTGTAAACTTCAAGTTCACATTGGCGAAAATGAGGATCAAAATGTGATAGTGAAGATTCATGCCAGGATATATTTTTTTTCAGCTGTTTATTTTCTCCCCCTAATATTGAAAAAATTGATTCATCAAAATGACAATCAGCAAATCTTGCTGTAAATGAATCTCCAGTTAATGGTTCTAAATATTTAATTATCGAGGGAGATTTATATCCAACATATATTCTCATCCTCCTTTGAGTACCCATCTTTGTGCGTTGTGGAGGAGCAATTGGTACAAATACCACACATCCGAATATTCTTAGATGGGAAGTGTTTGGTTCTTGACCATAAACCATTTGCATCGCGGAGAAATTATTATAACTTGTTGGCCTGATACGAATAAGTGCAGCCGCATGCAAAATGGCATGTCCCCAAGCAAATAAGGGAAGTTTAGAATGCATATAAGCATTGGCCTTGCAATCAATTGGAGGCGTTTCATAAATGATTCAGCCAAACCATTTTGTGTATGAGCATTGCAATAGGATGTTCAATGGTTATACCAATTGACATACAATAGTTATTAAAAATTTGTGATGAAAATTCAGTAGCATTATCTAGGCGATTTTTTTATTGAAAAATCAGGAAAATGAGTTCGCAAGCGAATTATTTGTGCAAGTAATCTTGCAAACGTTAAATTGCGAGTAGATAATAAGCACGCATGCGACCATTTAGTTGATGCATCAATTAGAACAATAAAATATCTAAATGGTCCGCATGATGGGTTTATAGGCCCACATATATCTCCCTGAATTCTTTCAAAAAATGTAAAGACTACTGACTTGGCTGAGGGAAAAAAGGCAGCTATGTCTCATACCAAACTTTATTTAATGAATGCCTTGTAATCAGTTTTCCTTGAGAGCAAGCAGCACATGAAAATTCACTGGTTTGAAAAATCTTTTGTTTTTCATTGAATGACCACATATGTATGCTTTGGTTCGAGCCCTAGAAAATTGGCAATACTATCTATGGCTAAAGGAGTTCGTGATTCACACAGACCATGAGTCCTTGAAGCACTACAAAAGCCAACAAAAACTTAACAGAAGACATGGCAAGTAAGTTGAGTTCATAGAGATGTTTCCCTACGTGATCAAGTACAAGCAAGGCAAGGAGAATGTGGTTGTTGATGTCCTTTCTCGAAGGTAAGCCCTTATTTTCTATGTTAGTGATAAGTTGGCTTTGTACCAACTCATAACGGAACTTTATGCTTAAATCTCATTGCTCCTAAAATGATAAAAGTGCATTTCATACTTGTTTCTCATGTTTTGCAATGGCTCAACGGATATACTATGCAAATCAGGAAACAAAGGACAAGTGACAACAATCGCAAGGCCATGGCCCCAAAACTTACGAGTTGCAACTCCAATCTGGAGACATCATGTAGTTTTGCGGGAAAATGCATAAGGAAATGTAGACTGACTATTTTTCTCTTACTTATGGGAGAGAAAAGTCTTCCAAGCCCTTCTCCAAGCTTCCAAAGGAAGCTACCTTTCAATATATAGTATTCTCTTGACATCTAATCAAAATCACTTTCTTGGAGAAACTTAGGATGAAGGAGCTCTTTGGTTACTGTTCATCCGAGAAGGGAATCTCTTCTCTTTTGTTTTTTTAGCATTATGAACTCAGTTTTATCTCGATCTTGTGATGCTCATGCCTTGAGCATGATCTAGTAGTAGTTTCTAGGGCATGATGTAAACCTTTGTGTATTTTTTGTAAGTTGTTTTGAATATTTAGCTTTTGGTTAGGATGTTGAAGTTGTTTGCTTTTATTGCACTTCATTATTAACTAGCATATGCTTGACAAACATGTGTTAGTTCTTTAAGCTAAGTTCGAGATCCGAGATATGAGAACTAAGCTTTAAATGGTAAAACTAACCTCAAGTACTATAAACACAAGATTCGAGAGATGAGTGTTTATGGGAAAGATGTCACCGTGGATGGATTTCCTGAGGATAAATCCTCTTAGCAAGTTGCATGAGATTCAAGAGATGAATGCGTGCTTACCAAGAGAGGATCGTGTGAGTTAGTTGGTCTTGGTATTATTAGGTACGAGATTCGAGAGATGAGTGCTTGCATGCCGTTTAAGATGAGCTATTACTCTAAGGAAACTAGGAACTAGATGGGGGAATCCGTTGGACAACTAAACAACCTATCAAAAAGCTAAATTGAGAAATAAATTTCCAAGATGCACTAAGTGGTGAAATCATTCGCCCTAATCTTTATCCAAGAGAAGTTAGCATTTACATTCCGTTTGTTAAAACTGAAAATACTAAAAACAGCTTCTTGATAGTTATGTTTAAGTATGTTCGTGTTCTATTTGTAGTTTACCAATCCCTCAATTAATCATTCGTCCAAATTGCATTAAACTCGCTGATTTTGGTGCTTATCAATGTACAATTCTCGTGGTTCGACACTCTTATAATCACTTTATTACTTGTTCAACTTTGTGTACAAATACGTCAATAGTTAGAAACTAAGTTACTTGATTTTGAACATATTAAGGAGTTGTATGAACATGATCACATTTTTGGAAAGCACATATGGCGTATGAGAAGGTTGGTTTTGAGAATTTTTATAGGCATGATGGGTTTCTTTTTCGTGAAAATCGATGCCTAGTGTTTTATTTGAGAACTACTTGTAAAAAAAGCTCATGGTGAGGGATTAATGGGACACTTTGGGATTGCTAAAACTTATGATATTATGCAAGATCACTTTTATTGGCCAAACATGAAACATGATGTTATTCGTGTATGTGATAGATGCGTAACTTGTAAATTAGCTAAATCTAGATTGAACTCCCATGGAATGTAAACCCCTTTACCTATTCCCCATGAACCGTGGATTGATACTTCAATGGATTTTGTGATGGGGTTATCAAGGTCTAAGAAGTGGAGGAATTCTATTTTGTTTGTGGTGGATAGTTTTTCGAAAATGGCTCATTTCATAATCACAAAACTGATGATACTTCTTATGTTGCTAATTTGTTCTTTAAAGAAGTTGTTAGGTTGCATGGAGTGCCTAGAACAATTATTTCTAATAGGGATCCAAAATTCTTTACGTACTTTTGAAAAACTTTGTGGTCTAAGTTAGGGACTAAATTGTTGTTTTCGACTACTTGCCATCCCCAAACTACTGGACAAACTGAAGTTGTTAATAGAACTCTAGGAACATTGTTAGGTTCTTTGATATCTGAGAATTTGAAAACTTGGGAAGAATGTTTACCACATGTTGAATTCACATATAATCGAAGTATTCATTCAACTACACAATATTCGCCTTTTGAAATGGCTTATGACTTCAATCCTTTATCTCCTATGGATTTAACTCCTTTACTTTTAAGTGAAAGATTGAATTTAGATGAAAAGAAGAAGGATGAATTCGTTAAGGCTATTCATGAGAAGGCCCGAACCAATATTGAGAAGAAGATATTTCAATATGCCAAGCAGGCCAACAAGGACCGAAAGAAGGTGACGTTGGAGCCCGAAGACTGAGTTTGGTTGTATCTTAGGAAGGAAAGGTTTCCAGAAAAATGCAAATCGAAGCTCATGCCACGTGGAGTTGGACCATTCCAAGTGTTTACCAAGTTCAATAACAATGCATACAAATTGGATCTACCTGGTGAGTATAATGTTAGTACTACTTTCAATGTTGTTAACTTACTTCCGTTTGATGTAGATGATGATTTGAGGACAAATCATTTTCAAGAAGGGGAGAATGATGCAACTCTAGTTGCACCCAACCCACCAAGTCAAGAGGATGCCCAAGCAAAGGTCATTGAAGAGCCCAAAGATGGCGAGAAGGAAGCTGAAAGGCGTGATCCATTAAGGCTACCCGATGGCCCAATCATACGTCTAAGAGCCAAGAAGTTCAAGGAGGCTTTGAACTTAGTGATATAAGTCACGGCCCAAATGATGGCCCAACATGAAGTCCACGTGTGGTTAAATAATTCTCAAGAAGACATGGTGTGAACATGACCAAGTCAAAAGTGACATAATTAATGAAGAGATCTAATAGATAAGGAAGTTTCCTCCATGGAGATTATCCAAAGTTCTCTTTCCTTTATCCAAGACTACTAGATTAGACTATTTCCTATTTTTGCACTTATCTAAACTAGGTTGTTTCCTACAATATAAGACACGTTTTTGGTCTTGTTTCCTAGTAGAATTCGACCCCTTCTATATAAAGGGGCCGAGATTAGCTTTGTAAGACATTCTAGTTTTGCTTAAAGATTATGAGAGTTTGTATTCTCTTTTGGTTTTAAACCATTCTTTGACTTATCATTTTTTTTAAGTAAGTGGAATCGAGTTTTCATAGAACTTATCCTTAATTATTGGTTGAAATAAATTATCTTCTGGGGATTATTTGGTGGCGTTCTCGATTACATCTTTCGTGACTTCTCCTTGGTTGACACAAGTTGTCTTCAGGCATAAGCAAAACAAATTCGTCCCTTTTGATCTAGTCCTTTGAATCACCGAGTTGGGTATGAATTTTTGCCACAAGTTCGGCAAAGATTAATATCAAGGCTGACTTAGCTTGTTGAGATATATGGCGTTCTTCCACACGTTTCCCCATCAAATTGAAATAGAAACCTTCATTATGCTTTCGTTGAAATAAAAACTACATAGCTTTTTGTGTAGCAATCAGAAGGAATGGTCAGGACTTTTAACCGAGAATAGTTGTAGATTCTTTGAATAATTTGATGGACAAGAAAATAGCCAAATAATTAGACTGAAGAATTGCAGGAGTGATTGGTGAGTGGTTTCTGATCTTTTACAATTGCTGGCCATGCTTGCTCGTCTAACAACTTACAAAAGCTCCTATGCAAGCCTAAGTAAAATTATTTCCTTCAAGTAACTATGGTAGAGAGACGAACATATCTTGCTCCATAGGACATCTTTAGGTAAGAATAGAATTCTAGATCCATCAGGATTTTTACTTTTGTCTATGGATTAGTGAGGGTGACCCCGAAGTCGAAGCAGGCAAGGACACTGGTCATGGGACTAGTGCAGGCGACTCAAGAAACTCTCTGTTCTTCGACTCAGGAAACTCTCCAGTCTCCTCTCTCCTCTGCCACCAGGCATGGGGTGATGTCTCGTGTACACTAAATATGGCTCCCTCTTAGCCTGAATCTCCTTCTCATGAATCAATTCCTCATCAGTCACTTCCCCTATTGTCGGTTCACTGACCGGGAAAGGACATAAAATGTCTCAAACCCTCACTATCATCGGCTCACCCCTATCACTACTACTCTTTCTCTCTCGTCGTATAGAAGCACGACTCATGCTCTTAAAATGTAGCGGCCATACTCACGAACAATCTTCACTCAATCGGACTCCAACAAACATATCTCTTCTGAGTTGCTGAATATCCCACAAATACACTCTTGATGGGCATCTGATCCAATTTTCTTACCCCTGCCATGTTATCTTGCACAAAGCATACACAACCGAAAGTTATAAAGGGAATAGTATCTCCTTTCGTACCATTCCAGATCTAAAAATGGAGATTTGTAATCCAAGATATGGGATGATATTTTGTTAATCATAAAAGTACTCATACGAATTGTTTGTCCCCACAAGTACTTTAGGACATTCATCGTGAACATCGTGTTTCTAACCATATCAAGAAGGTGGCAATTCTTTCTCTCAGTTACCTCATTATGCTCTAGTATGTATAGGCAAGTAGTTTGATGTTGAATTCCCTGTGATGACATATATTCTGCAAATGCCTTTTAGCATACTCTGTCCCATTATCAGATCTCAAATCCTTCACCATTGCGTCATACTACGTTTGTACTCCTTTGTGAAAATCTTTAAAGCAAACAAACACATCACTCTTATTTTTCATCAGATATAACCAAGTAACACGAGAGTAACAATCAATCAATGTGACAAAGTACCGAAATTCATTGAATATTGGTGTGGACAAGTAAAATACAATTTCGAACTCCTATTGCCAGAGCTAACATAAGAACTTTTGGTGTGCTAGCCCAACTCACATGAATCACATAACAGTTTGTTTTTATTTACTTTATCAAATAACCGAGGATACAAGCGACTCAAAAGCGAGAAGGAATGGTAAACTAAACACCTATGGTGAAGTAACACCAAGTTCTCCACACTCTTGTCTCTTCCAGGTCTCTCCACTATGGATGAAAGAGCTTAGTCCAAACCATTTCGATCCATGTACCACATGCTACCACACCATGTCCCAATCTCAGTCCCAAGTATCATGCCCGTCCTCTTCTCCCGGAAGATCACCTTGGGAATATCAAATAAAACAGCACAGTTAAATTGGTAAACTATGACATTTATAGAAAGAAGATTTACAGGAAATGAAGGAGTATGCAAAATTCTGGACAAAGTCAAAGTGTTGGTATAACGTGATGTATCCTTACCAACCACTAGTTGATCTGTACCATCGGTTGTTTTGACACTCAATGGAACTACTAAGAGAGCATAGAAATTGAACTTTATAACAGCACCCATCACATACCAGTAGCCTCAAAATCAATGATCCAGTCTGAAGATCCAGGAGTAGGAAAAGAGGCAAGGACCTGAGTCTCATCTCACACCTGTGTTGCCTTCAACTTTATCTCGAGCACCTCGAAGAATGCTTAATCCTTCTCATCTGCCATCAAGGTATTGCAATAGCCTCCTCTAGTACCACCCCTCTTTCCTCCACGGTCACAACCTCTATCTTCAAATCATCCTCTTCCACTCGAATCACTCTCCCACGATAGCTCAGGGCAAGACTGCATCAAGTGGCCTATCTCTCCACAATGGAAGCAACTGTGAGTCTCCTCTCATACAATAATGAGGGTATGGGTCTTAGTCGGGGAATTCACTCCATGTACGAGCCCGACTAAGGCCTTCAGACCCTCAGGATCAAGCTTACTCAAAGTCTACAATCCCATTCCACCACATTCTCATACTTTCCTATCATCTTTTACACACAACAACTCTAGTATCAACAATCCAATTACCCTCCAATATCCACACCTCCAATCTAACAACCAACCACTCAACAATCAACTAGTCACTTCACCTAATTTTATTTTCCAAGTTTAGACCTACATCAATACTTCAATAACACAAACCAAACATGAATAACATCGCACAATGCATTACCTCAAGGTTCCGGTGAGACTGTTTATTCTCTTTTTTTTCCTCGTAAAATAGGAAATCCTTTTTCCTATTCTTTTTTCCTCTTATCTCTCTCCTCGCCAATGATTGTTTTTGTCACGGAAATGTGACTGTCACCGTCCAAGAGAAATCACATCAACACTTATGATTTTATGTAGGGACCTTCATGGCGAAACAAAATTTCTTTCCTTTTCTTTAA
This sequence comes from Pinguicula moranensis, assembly GCA_028565015.1. Classification (NCBI taxonomy): domain Eukaryota; kingdom Viridiplantae; phylum Streptophyta; class Magnoliopsida; order Lamiales; family Lentibulariaceae; genus Pinguicula; species Pinguicula moranensis. Next base: position 445 of record JAOWBN010006718.1, on the reverse strand, counting down.
TCCTTCTGATTTTCTGTGGGGGCCTTCATGTCGAAAAAATTCTTTAATCCTTCACGGTGGAACCTTCGTAGTGGCACCATCACGGAGAGCGATACAGTCGCGCGGGCAGCTCCAGAGTTGCTGTCGTGTTGGTGTTTGGTGAAGATGATTTCGGCGCTAGGTGGGTGAACAACAACACAGGAACAACCCACAACCACAGCGTACCCAGTATATTCCCAACTAAGTTAGGGTCTGGGGGTCAGATGTATGCGATCTTACCCTTGTAATTAAACAAAGAGGTCGTTTCCGTTAAGGGTGGACAAACGGTCCGGTACGGGACGCGGGAATCGAGTTTCCCGCGTCCGAAATCCCGATTACCCGAAATTTTTGGGTAATCGGGATTTCGGGTCGGTATCGGGTAGGGGGTTACGGTTCCCGTCGGGTATCGGGTCGGTACTGGGAATTC
>JAOWBN010006707.1:0-11148 GCA_028565015.1 Pinguicula moranensis | reverse complement strand
CCAGGTGCACTGTCACTGTCCATTGAGAATACTGTTTCTTTGATTTCTTCTAGGTCTGGCCATCTGACCAAATTTTGGTTTATATTTTCTGAAATGATTTGGGGGATTTTGTCATATAGTTGTGATTGAGCTATTATGTTTTCACCAGAGAGCTGTTTTTTGAAATATTCTATAAATAGGTTAGGGATATCATCTCGCTCCACTGTTTCATTTTCATTGTTCTTGAGCGTGGATGTATATGTTTTAAGTCTTCTGATACTTACTGTTCTGTGGAAAAATGAGGTATTTTTGTCTCCTTCCTTTAGCCATTTTATTCTAGATTTTTGTCGCCATAGCATTTCTTCTGCAAGTAGGTTTTTCCTGAGAGTTGCTTGTGCTAGCTGCCATGCAGTTCTGTCTGATTCAGATCCGGAGATTTCATAATTCTGTTGCAGCTGTAGCATGTTGTTTTCTGATTTCTTTTTATTCTCATGTATGTTTCCATACACGTTTTTGTTCCAAGTGCGGAGTATTTGTCGTAGCCTTTTAATTTTTATTCCAAATGAAATCAGAGCATTATTTGTTTCCGTTGGTTCCTCCCATGATTTTTCTACTGTTGGGATGAACTCTGTGTGGTTAATCCAAAATTGTTGAAATTGAAACCTAGTCGGTTGTTTGTGATCTATTGTTGATAGTTCTAGTAATAAAGGAGCATGGTCTGAGAGCCCTCTGTGTAGGTGAGTTACTTCTATTTTTGGGGCTTGAAGAAGCCATGATTCTGATACCAGTATCCTGTCTAACCTTTTATAAATTCTAGCTTGACCCGCTCTATTATTACACCAGGTGAACCTACTGCCTTTGAAGCCTACATCAGTTAGTTTGCAATCCTCGATTGTTTCTGAGAAGTCTGCAGCAGAGCCTAGGTCTATGGGGCGCCCACCTAGTTTTTCTGTTTGATTTAGGGCCACATTAAAGTCTCCTCCAATTAGTATAGGCTCTATCACGGACATGTTTAGATTTTTTATGTCGGTCCATAAGGCCCGTCTCTCATTTCTATTGCATTTGGCATGGACACTACCTACGTAGCAACCTTGATTAGTTTTTTGATTGTGTATTTTAACTACCAGAAATTGTTCCGTATCAAGGAAGAGATTACATTTTATATGTTCTTTCCATAGCATCCAGATGCTGTTTGTGTGATTTGTTATTCCCCCATGCATTTTAAGTTTCTTCTGAATTTGGTTGATTTTTTGGTTGTCAATTTTTGGTTCTAATATGACGATTACTTCCAGCTTGTGTATTTTGATCAGGTTTTTTATTCTATTAACTGTCGCTACATTTCCTATGCCTCTGGCGTTCCAGAACATGGATTTACTCATCTTTTTTTATTTGATTTGGATCGTGTGATGTAGTGTTTATTACTTGGTGTATCTTGTGTGCTTAATTGATTTTCTATCAATGTTACATTCCTCCTTGTGGTGGTATTCTCCTCTTCATTGGTATCCGATGTGTCACCATCTTCTTCTGAGCTACTGGTTCCTGTTTGCCATAGCTTAGATGTGTGACCTTTGCTTTTTCCTGTATGTATATTTTCGGTGATTGTGTCTTTTTTGACTTGAGGTGTGGGGCGATTGCCTTTTGTAGTGGTAATTGAAGGTAGTTGTATGGATATAGATTTGATTTCTATGCTTTGTGTCCCAGAGTCATGTTTAGGGGCTGTGTTGTTTGCACCCTCTTGTGGTTGGGTATGCCTTGAGGCTGCAGATTCCATTTTTGTTTTAGGACCTTTATCCAATTTTGCTGGCTCCTGTGTGGGTTGATGTATTAAATTTTGTTCCATCTGATAGAGATTGTCATCCCCCTTTCTTTCATCAGCGTTATTTGCTGGATTTTTGGTTTCAAGGAGGGTTAAATTTTCAGACACATTGTCCGGCCAGGAAGTGGCGTGTGCCTCAGTGTCATTCAAGGCATTCACTTGAGTATCAGAGCCATTAGCCTGTTTAGCTAGATTATAGCAAGCTAAACCAGCCTTAACATGATCAGCAGCCTCTATATCAGCATATATATTCTCAGATTGAAGGTTAGCATCGGCAGAATTTAAGCAATTAGCATCATGCGCAAAATCAGTGTCATGCACAGTTCCATCATCGATTAATTGTGAGACATTTCCAGCAAAGTTAATATCATCTAATTGGTTATCAATACCAGCATTATGCACAATATCCACTAGCTGAGAAACTGTTTCGGCAGATCTTAAGCATATGTTATCAGGTTCTGCCTCAACTAAATTGGGGTTATTTCCAGCAATATTAGAGCCTATTTCGATATGACCAGCAGTACCAACATCATCTAGATTAGCTGGTTTTATATTTTTATCTGGTTTTGAGCAAGCCTTTCCAGACATATCTGGGTCAGCATAAGCAACATGTTTCTCAGAATTAATTTTTTTCACATAGTCAGCAGCCTTTACAGACATATCTGGGTCAGCAGCTACTACTCTTTTTTCTGATTGTGCATAAGTTTCAGCTACTTGATCAGCTATTGGTTCTTTCTCAGCTGGGGTTACCTGCTTACTTAAAATATCTTCATCTAGGTCCTCATCTATGCTATTCTTCTTCTCTGTTTTTGTGCTACTATCTTTAGGTTTAGATACAAACAGTTCGAATTCAGTGCTCTTAGTTCCCCCTATTATTTCAGCTTCAGCCTCATTACTTTGCATAGCATTACTACGGTATTTGTGCAATAACTTCTTAATTTTCAGTTTCATCGGTTCAACAGTATCATCCATGAGCTTTTTATTATTGATGCTTACTTGGTTAGAGGTTTGCTCTTTAGTTAGCTCTTTGTCCTCTGCATCTAAATCAGTGAATGATACATGCCGCTTAGTGTTTAGTTCTTGTCCCCTATTAGTGGTCTGGTGTTCTTGATTGCTATTAGGTGCCTTGTGCATCTTATTCACACTAACATCAGGTAATTGTGTCAGTATAATATCACTATTAGGCAGAGGTTGTGTAAACTTACCTGCGCCCGAACCAGCTGAGGGATCAGCCGTGTATATCTTTGTTGCATCAATGTCTCCTCGGCTTGTTCCCTCTTCTGCCACTTTCAGTTTTGTAACTTGCTGGTATCTTTGTGTCACAATTGCCTTCCCTTTGCTGTTATTTTTGTTGTGCTCAGCTTTTGCAGGTCTTGAGGGGGCTTCTTTCCGAGAGACCAATTCTGGATGCAGAATTTTGCAGGTTTGTTTTGAGTGCCCCTGTCTGAGGCAGTGGCTGCAGTATAGTGGGATGGTTTCATAGTCTATTCGTTGCCAAAAGCCTTCTGATCCTGCCATGATCCAGACTCTTTTTGGCGGTTCCTTGCTCAAATCCAACTCAACACAGATTCTGGCTTGGCTCGGTCGGTTGAGCTGAGTTGTGGCCTGGTCCATCATTATCGGTTTACCTATGGTTGCGGCTATGGAGCACATGCTATCACGCCGGAAGAACTGCACTGGTAGGCTCGGCAGACTAATCCATACCGGAGCAATATTGGATTCAGTGTTTTGCCTAAAATCAGGCGACCAACGGAACACCCTCATCGGACATCCGTTAATCAGCCATTGTTCCCGCAGCCACAACCAATTCCTATCCTCTTCGCTATGAAATCTCAGGAGGATATGCTTATGATCCAAAAGTCCAATGGTGAACTTGGATTTCAACCCTAGGGTTGTAATTACTCGCCTAATATCCTTCAATAGAGGCCTACCGTGAGAAAACCTACCAATTAGTGCCAGTTGGAAAGGCTTGTTCAGGCTTTCCATCTCCTCGACGGAGAAAGTGACCGCCGGCTCGCCCTTCCAGATCCCAGGCGTTTTCGGTGGTATCATATTTTCCGGTTGACTTTGATTCGGGGCTAGAATTGAGGCGAAAGTTTTGATTTGTTTGTCCGGCGGTTTGGGGTTTGCAATGGCCGCCGTTAGTGGCGGCCACGCCGCGGCCAGGTCGGCCATTCGCGGCCAACGAAAGTACGGCAAGGGGTTACTGTTCAGATCGTTCGAGAGAATTCGCTAATTGTGCATGCTAGTTAGAACCATTGTAGTCATTTGCATTTGTCGTAAATTTGTATTCACTCAATCCAATGATACGACTCTTTTTGCCTCCTCCAGACATCACATGACATGTAGTCCTTTATTGATTGTTATCTAGTTTCTCCGGAAAACCCCTAATATAATTCAAGATTGAGAATTATAGAAGAAGAACTATTCTTTTAGGGACTTAAAAAGGGGCGGAAGCCTCGGGGTTGAGTACGAGGAACTTAAATTTGTGAAAAACTATTAAAGACTCCAAACAAATAAAAAAACAACTCAATTTGAATGAATCTCTTGTTGGTTGTACCAATTTCGATGAAGAACTATTTTGAGGATCTCAAATTTATTTCCTCTTTTTTTGGGAATCGAATCCCCTTGCTCCTGCCTTTAAATTGATTTTTTTTTTTAACGATTATTTTTTTTGAATAACCAGCAGTGCTACAACTCAAAATTGAAGAAAAAAAATCCAAAATTAAGAATAGACTATCAAACAAATCTTAGCCTCGAAGCTATAATGAGCTAAGCAACCTGAATGTTGATTGATAGGGAAAAAAACATCCTAAACCTGGCTCTGATACTAGACAATATGAATCCCTGCAAAACCTATGGCGACACCCCACACCAATTTAAGATTCGAAACAAGATCAAAAAGGGACAAATTTGCTGTGCTTTCGCCTGAAGACAACTTGTGTCAACCAACGAGAAATCACAAAAATTGTAACCGAGAACGCTACAAAATATTCTACTGAAAGTAGCTTGTGCTAACCAAGAATAAATAATAATTCTTTAAAAATGATGTCACTTGACTCGAAGAGAAACTTTAAGTCGAAGATCGGTTAAAACCAATAGATAATACAATCTCACAATACGTAAAAACGTAAAATTTTATTAAACTTGTTGATTGTCTTACATGGGGCATTCGTCCTCCTTATATAGGAGTAGAGGACAAATTGTAGGTGTCATAATAACCTCCAAAACATTTCCTAATTGATAGTAATAACCTAGTTTAGATAAGAACACTATAACAAAACTAATGTAAGTAAGGACCAATAAATCAATAACCTAATCTAAAGATTTGGATAAGGAAATAATGCCTTTGAATAGGAAGGAATCCTTTTGGATAATTCTTATGGTGAAACTTATTTATCCAGTGAATCCTTGGACTTTGTCTTGTTTTCACTTGTGCTTGGACTCCACAAACCACCAAAAACATGCACTATTCATTTGGGCTTGCTTTTTGGGTCGTGACTTGGTTCCTGATACTGGGCTGGGCCATTTCAAGTGGGCCATGGGGCCTACTTAGCATAAATGTGTCATGGTTTCCTCTAGGCCAAGCTTATTGGATAATCAAGTTCAAACTCCTTGCTCACCTAGTACTCCTTGTTAGGTTAGGACTCCTTGGTAGATAAAGACTCCTTATTGAAATGGGATTCCTTGTCGAGTTAAAACTCCTAGTTGAGCTAAGATTCTCTCTGGGGTTAGGACTCCTCGTTAGATTATGACTCATTGAATTCGGACTCTTTGTTTGAATAAGACTCTCTATGGGGTTAGAACTTCTTCAGGGATTAGAACTCTTTTGGATTCTCCATGCTACCCCCAAAATGCGCTTTGGGCCTCGAACGTCTTCATCGTCCATGTTCAATGATTTGATCATCTTGTTACTCCTACATAGGTTCACTTCATACTCCCTCTCTTGAAAAAGGATTTGTCCTCAAATCCGGTCCTACATCAAACAAAATTTAGTACTATTAAAACTCATGTGATCCCTATACTTACCTTGTAAATCAAGTTTTGAAGATGCATCTCTCCACAGTATGACACTTGAACGCCTTTTAACATGATTCCAGTTATAGAACATCCCATCTCTCATTTCAAACATTATCCTATTGAATCCCATGTTGGGTTGACAAACAAAATGCAGCGTGCTTCTTTCGTTTATCATTTGCCCATTCTCATGAAAGAGCTATGCATTCCCTTTGCAAACTAAGATCACACATAATCTCAAGGATACAAAAGTTAATTTCAACTGCAACAATGTCTTAAATCCAAAAGTAAATTTAGTCAATGATAACTTAGTTGCAATAGGTAGTACACAAGTAGTAGAATATAATGAATCAATTTCTACCATTTTCCATGGAGTATCCCAAAAATAATCCTAACAGTGTGCATGCTTCCACGTTATAATCCATGGTATGTTGTGCAATCCAAATTCATTAGAGAACAATTTGAACATGTGTGATTTATTAACGAATACTAAGATATATATACATATATATATATATAATATATATATATATATAATGCAATGATTATGCAAGAATTATGCAAGACATCTAAAGTCATTCCAATCACAACACCATCATAACTTTTTCTCGCATTTCATGGATGTATAACTGCACACAATCCATCCAATCGATCTCCATAATTTTTATCACATGTCCATGCACCAAACTTAATACAAAAATCAGATTCCAAATGATGTGCAACAACATGCTCATGCTCAATTCCTAACATTGTGACAATCTTAACGTGTTCTATCAAGCATTCACCATGTCCTTTAAGCAATAAGAATACATCATGATGGAACTCCTCACATGCAAGTATATCATTAATTTTAAGATCATGGTAGTCTATTTTGTTGATGTAATTAAAACTGAAAAATGTAGTATCAATCATTACAAATACTTCACACGTTGAAAGTTTTGGCACATGTAATTCATTCCCATGAAACTGAAATCTATTATTCCTCTTACTTATTATTCTTTCACATGCATCAAATACATCATAACAATCTGAATTTCGATCAAAGAATTGTCTATTGTTTTCAAAACCAAGTGATATCAATTGCACAAAGGAATTCATATGCAAACTCAATGTAGAAACTCGTAATGAACACAAAGTTATGCTGAATGCACGTTCCTTGGCTAGAAGGTTATCAAAGTGATGCAACCGATGTTGCATCCATGGCACCCATGACCGAGGCACGCATGGTAGCAACTGGAGGCGCTAAGGATGTTTTGGAACTTCCACAAGGTCCAATGACAAGGGCATGGTTGAAACAATTAAAAGAAGAACTTGTCATGCAAATCCATAACATGTGGGACGTGACCCCAAACCAAGAGGGCCAAGACAAATATAAATAAAAGGAGCATGGACATAACATCAACACAAAAGGCCCTCAGATTGTCCATTTGATCCACCCATATAATGAAACCCATGGATTAAGCAACATGACCCAACAACACTTGAACATCAACAAATAAAGTCATGACCTTTGCATGTTTTGGTCCAATTGTAATGCATGCAAAATCAAGAAAATTGAAGTCACAAATCAAAGGGAATAAATGCAAAAGCCACGTGAGGGAAGCCATCATCAAAGCCAATCAGGAGAATTAAAAATATACTAATTGCCATGCAAGACCATACGTCATCAAAGCCATCATCAAATCCATTCATAAGAATTGAAATATACTAATTGCCATGCATATAAAGGCCATAGCTACATGTTTAAGAAGAACTCATGGAGGAGGAGCCTTTCCACCTCCAAAACGTGGAGATTACATCAACACACATCAAGTCAACTTAAAGATATGGAGATCACACGACCAAGGCACGATCTGAAGCTTTAAAGGCAATTTGTAACGTTTGGGTTTGCGTAGAGTTCGAATTTCGAACTCTATAAATAGAACAATTACCTTGTATTTTTTTTAGCTTTGTTTTAGTTTATGACTTGTGAGATTACATCTCCTTTTAGTTTTTATAAAACTCTTTTCGACTTATCTTTCGTTATTCTGAGAGAAGTGTCATCGATTTTATGAATTCTTATCTTTTAGAGTTTGATTGAAACTAGTTTTCCAATAGGATTCTTCAAAGTAGTGAATTCCTTTCCATAAAGTACGTAGGTTCGGTTCACACCTCTGTTATAGGTGTTTGGTCAAATTCTCAACAAGTTTATCAATTTGGTCATGTCTTTTGAACCACCAATACTGGTATTGGGTTTAGTCACAAGTTGGCTAGGTTCATATCATTTGGTATCGGAGCTCGGATTGAGCAAACTTGGGATACCCTAGTTTATGTTAGTTCATGACTCCCTATAGCCACTGGGTTAGCATATCTTGCGGGACAAAGGCCAATATTAAAAAAAAGAGAGAGAAGGATACAAAATCGAGTTTTTCTCTTGGCCAACAAAAGAAGAGGAAAGAACGATCAGCAAGAGATCTCTTATTTCTTTGAATTTTCTCCAATTTTTTTTGGGTTGTTGTTGAGTTCATTGTTTTTACGTACATGACCCTTGAAGAATCAATCCCTCTTATCCAACCTCTCGTTCTTGAATCAATGCTAAGGTCAACATGGAAGAGATTGAAGCTTAAAGAGTTCATTAAGGTCATAAAAGAAGATTGAGAGAAAAAAAAAAAAAAGGCATAAGGGGTGAGATCATTAGAGTGAAGAAAAGCCAAACTTGAGAGCATACACGATTGTTGAAATCATTTTGGGTGTATAGATGTAAGTGAGAGGCGAAGAAAATTTTTATTTTCTAACTCTCTTTTTTGCAAGAACAATGTCTCACGAAGCAGCACCAGATGGGAATGCCCCAAAGGAAGATCAACCCCAATCAGATCAAAGAGTTCTCATTTAAGTCCTCACGTCTCAATTAAGAAGAATGATGGAAGAGGCCCTCGAGCCATTGCATGAACATTTGGATCAATTGGAGATTTGAGGAGCCCAATAGCAAACACAAAAAGGTCACGGGTAAGAGGATGAAATTGATGCATGGTCCGTGGGAGGAAATGATACATTTGAGCCAAAAGGCCAAGGGGGCCGAGGAGGTCTTGGTCTCCCACCTAGGGAACCAAGGCGTGCACCACCAAGACATTATGATGAACCACCAAGGCGGAATCAAGACAACTATGTTTGCAATGTCAAAGTGAAGATGCATTCATTTCAAAGCAAGATAGATCCAAAACTATACCTTAAGTTGGTAAATGAAGATGGAGATGGTGTTCGGTTGCCACACCAAAAGACAAAAGGTACAATTTTTTATTTTTGAGAACCTGTGGTATCCGACTACCGGAATAATCGACTAATCCACAGGGACCCATGCACGGCGCCTACAATACATGAATCGAGCCAATTGTGGGCCCATGAGGCTCGTGAGATGTGGCCCTAACACGCTTTCTTCAGTGAAAGTCAAACCCTACACCTCTTAACCGGTTGGGGTTGACAAAAGATGAAGTTGGCGGCTATTGAATTCACTGATTATGCCATTATTTGGTGGGATAAAGAACTAACCAATCGAAGGAGGTACCATGAACCCGCGGTGGAGACATGGACCAGGATGAAAGCTTTGATGAGGAGACGTTTTGTTCCTAACCATTACTTTCGAAGTGTCTATCAAAAGCTACAGGAATTGAAGCAAGGTTCCAAGATTATAGAGGAATACTATAAGGAAATGGAGGTGGCGATGATACGAGACAAAGTTGAGGAAGATCGAGAGGCTACCATGGCACGTTTCCTCCATGGCCTCAATCGGGAGATTGAGGACGTGATTGAGCTCTACGACTATGTTTAAATCACCAATATGCTCTATCAAGCAATCAAGTTGATGGAGAAATTAAAGAGAAGCGGATCAATGATAGGAACCACCATGGCTACTTCTAGCTCGTGGAAACCAAGCACTTCCAAATGGGATCAACCGAAGGCTGAGGCAACCAAGGAGATCAAACCCAAGCCCGCGGCATACATAGGTACAAATGTTCCTGCCCCTACTCGTAATAGAGACATCAAGTGTTTTAGGTGTCAAGGATTGGGAGGAACTCTAGGTTAATAAAGATAGCCAAGTGGAGGACCAAATACTGTTCATGGTGAGTTGCTGGTTGCTCGAAGGGTCCTTAGTACCCAATTACATGATGAGGACCAAAGCCAAAGAGAAAACTTGTTCCACACAAAATGCTATATCGTCGGGAAGGTATGTAGCATCATCATTGATAGCGGTAGTTGCATGAATGTAGCAAGTCTTTACATGGTGAAGAAGCTCGGGTTGAACCCCACCAAACACCCAAAGCCATACAGGTTGCAATGGGTGAATGATTGTGGAGAGGTACCGGTCAAGTAGCAGGTTTTACTTCCCCTCACTATAGGGAAGTATGAGGATCAAGTCCTATGTGATATTATTTCTATGGATGCAAGTCATGTCCTACTTGGATGCCTGTTCGATGTGAAGGCCATCCATGATGGACAAACAAATAGGTACTCATTCCCATGCAATGGAAAGATTATTTCTCTTGTACCTTTATCCGTGAGATAAGTGCCCGAGGATCAATTGAAATTGCAACAAAAGAAAGAGTCTGAGTGTGGAAAAAAAAAAGATGAGATAAAAGAAGAGAACTTGAGTGGGGAAAAAAGAGATGACTGGAAAAAAAAAAGACTTGAGTGAAAGAAAGAAGGAAAATAAAGAGAGTTTAGTGGCCTATAAAAATGAGTCGAAAGAGGCTGCATTTTCAAAAAAATTATTCATTGTGCTTCGGTATAGAGAGGTGTTGATCTCTAACTCTTTGTTGGTTCTTTGTCGAGCAATATTTGTTTCCTTTTGCAGGATTGTCAGGATGTGTTCCCAGAGGAGACATCATATGGTTCGCCACCAATTTGAGGAATATAGCATCAAATTGACCTCATTCATGTGGCCACCGCAGTAATCCTGAGGAAACTAAGGAAATACATAGGCAAGTTGAGAAGTTGATGGCCAAAGGACATATCCGTGAGAGCCTAAGCCCATGTGCCGTACCAACATTGTTGGTGCCCAAGAAGGATGGAATGTGGTGAATGTGTACTGATTGTTGTGCCATCAACAACATAACAGTTAAGTATCGTCATCGCATACCTCGCTTAGACGATATGCTAGATGAACTACATGGTGCTAGCTTGTTTTCTAAAATTGATTTAAAAAGCGTTTGCCATTGGATTCAAATGAAAGAAGGCTACGAATGGAATGCTGCCTTCAAGACCAAGTATGGTCTATATGAATGGCTAGTCATGCATTCGGGTTGTCTAATGCCCCAAGTACATTTATGAGATTGATGAATCATGTATTACGTGCTTTTCTT
>JAOWBN010006696.1:0-11149 GCA_028565015.1 Pinguicula moranensis | reverse complement strand
AACCTAACAGAACAAGCCTATTTATCCCATTTTCTGTTTATGACTCAATGACTGATTCAACTAACTGACTCAAAATCTATGACATACGACTCAACAAAAACGTAAACATAAGACATGACCCCACAAACTAATACATGACTCGATACTTTGACTTTGTAACAACTTCCCTTCTTTGATACATTCATTGTGATGCTTTCACGGCCGTGGTCGACGTGGGTGTAGGAATGTTATTTTTGAACAGCAGGCTACTTCCTCGTGGGTCTCACTGCCACTTCTTACCCCATCCCTCAGTTTGATTACCACGTCGCATACCCCCGATTATTCCATTTTTGCTCCCTTAGACTCCCCTCCTTTATATTTGTTCTTTTGAGATTTTTTGCGCACCCCCATCCTTTCCCATCTTTCAAAAAGAATCGCACATCTTCCTCCGAATTCATTCATAAAATTATCCTTGATTCTCCCACGGGAAAAGCTTCACAAGTAAGAAACCCTTTCACCTTCAATTCCTTCTACACCTGTTTCACCGTGGTGAAGTAGTGAAGTTATAAAATAACCCTTTAAATATTATAATCAAGACTGTCGAATTCCATTTGATCCTGTGGCTGTGATTGATGCATATATTTAAATTTGGACCATTAATCTATAATTTAAATCCAACGGCCCACGTGATTGTGTGACTTGTCAAGGGGAAGAAATCAGGGTCGTTCCTTTACACCCCATCGGACGGCTGTATGTAAAGTCCGTGTATTGACTATCTTAAGGATTCGAACTGTTCATGTTTAATTAAATCGTACGGTTGAGCTTTGGCGGTGCCTCAAGATACGCACGCAGCAATAACAATGCAATCTTGGACGTCCGTGCACTGCTGCAATCAAACGGCCAAGAATCTATCGGTGAAAGCGTAAGTTGAGAACCGTTCGATCAAAATTAGATCAAATGGCTGAGAGGAAGAGTCGTTATTAGGCATGTGATCAAACCTTTCGACGGCTACAATTGAAGATGCTACCAGAGTATAAAACTAGAAAGAAAAAAAAGCATTAAATCACTTTTTGCTCGAACTCTTTTTTTTTTCTCTCCATTTGAATAGATCTTTCTGGTTTTCTCAAAAAACCCTTCGAAATCTCCGGCTACTTTGTTGATTCTTTGCGTTGTGTGACTTGATTCAGTGACTTGTTGTCACGTTTTGGCACTTGTTTGACGTGGTGAATCTTCCTTTATTTAGGAAGAGTTTGTGATTTGGATATTATACTTGGAGATCTTCTGACATTTGTGATGAAATAAGAGTTACAAGAGCATCTAATTATGGAGCTTAATGTGCACTAGTCGGAATACAAGGATCCGGTGAACCACGGGCCTTAACCGGTCTCTTTTCAATTTTTACTTATTTTATTACTGATTTATCTTCCAACCAACATAAGATTCAACAAAATCACAACACACCGGAAACACACGTGTCAACCCAGCCACCTTCACTTCCAGCCGAAGATAATCCTCCGTTTCCACATCCATCTTTGGTATCTCCATCTCAATGACTTGCCACAGACAAATCTGCCCCTCACCTCACCTCGCCCACTTCCTCCGCCTTTCCCATTAGGGTTGACTGGATCTAACTCTTTACAACACACGTCTTCAATTCTCCGTCCCTCTACTCTCCTGCTCTACTTCGGGGAAAGCGCATAAAGCCAAATCGTTCACCCAATTTATTCCGCTTGCAAACGTTATTCTTTGAAAATTAAAAAGTAAGGATACTTGCATAATATTATAAGGGATCACCTTGTGGCTTGATCCCATTTTGAACAGAAAAAAAACATATACAGATGCATTTCGATGTCAACTTCGTAGTCTACTAACTAGACATGGGCGGTTCGGTTGTCGTTTATCGAACCGTCGGTTTTGCCGATTTTAAAAATGCAAATATTAACCTTAATCTTAAATATTCGGTTTTGTCCGATCCGGTTTTCTACGGTTGGCGGTTCGATTATTGAAAACCTCCAGTTCGGTTCTCGGTTTTGATTTAGGCCAATTTTGGACGGTTCCAACACGGTTTAAATCTCATTCGAACCTTCCATATAATCGAGTTTTTTGACTTTTTTAAAGGAAAATTTTGCTTCTTTCATTTTTTTTAGAAAAAAATGTTTTCTTATATTTGTCATATAAATCTATAAAAATTATATATATATTTTAAGCTCCATAAACAAATAAACTTATATATAATAAATATATTAATATATAAACATTATTTATATATGTATATAATAATTTACAAAACGAAGTTTATAAATTAAAATATAAATAAAATTACATTGATGATTGATCATATAAATGATGTCACATTTATATTTATAACAAAATACTAATACAAACAAATATATGTTAACATTTATATTTACAATTTAAATTAATTTATATTTACAATATAATTAATAAAAAGAAGGGAAGGGGAATGGCTTGAATTCAACTGTAAATTAATTTACATTTATAGTTGAATTGCCTATGTATCGTTTATGCATTTGCATAAACAAATCAAACCCTACGTAGTTTTTATCTTAATTACATGTTTACCTTAATTACATGTGCTTGTTGTCGACCTATCGTCATTTATGTCGAATGGATCCTCTTCAACGAATTGATATTCTTGAAACCTATGCTCCGCAACTATCCAATCATGCATACAAGTTTGATATTCCAGCATCCAGAGGCTTAAGTTTTGAACGAGTTTTACTTAAAATGTATCTTCCCTGCCTAAATGCATGTTCTACAGCAACAGTCGAAACAAGACATCCTAAAACATCTTTTGCCATAATCGATAATACTGGAAAATCTCGTGATTTGTTTCTCCACCAGCCAAGAACATCGAAAAACATCCAATCAGCACCTTCTTCACCTGCATTTGTCTGCGCAATCTCGAAATGGGTGATTAAATATGCATCAAGTTACACAAGTGTGATACTTGACGGGGGCCTGGTCCGTTTCATGGATATTTTATTTATAAATCTCCTGAAAAGTAGGGCACTAATACTACTTTCACTAGATGTCTTAGCCGATTGAGTCGTAATACCTAAGCGTCCTTGATAATCTACATATAATTTATTTAATACATTTATTACATTTGTAATTACATTCTTATAATTTCTAATTGGTACACCATGCTCGTTTGTAAATGTATTATAATAATCTTTTAATGATGTTGTTAAACCTTTTAATTTAATCTGGCGGTCTAAAACGGCATCCATTAGGTTCAATAGTGGTATATCTAAAAGATATTTAGACCATTTTGCTCTTATAACAACTATGAAATTTTTTAAACCATGTTCATTTTCATAACTCTGGATCGTTTCTCCTAAATCAGAACAAATGGGGACAATAAGGTGTGAAGTGGCCTTATTTACGCGAGATAATATTTTGGTATATTCATTAAATTGTTTTAACAATTGTAAGAAAAATTTAGTATCCTTCCAATTTACCGGGTGTAAGGATATATGACAATAATTATATATAAGGAACTGTTTGATTAACCATATAGTAAGTGGAGTTCCACCTAGTACCTGTGGCAGCAGATGAGGTTGTGTATGTTTCAGAGCAGCTGTGTAAGCCGACTGTACAGTGAATTTCCCATTGTCTGGGTTGCTACGTCTATGTTAAATTGAATTGGCCTAGCACTATTATCAGTACAAAATTTAAACCATTCATTACTTTCGGCTTAGATCTACCATTTTAATATGATTAACATTTAAATTAATACATGTCAAACGGTCTTGTACACACAAATTAATAATATGACAAATGCATCTAATATGAGAAAAACATCCTTCAAATGAAGCTTCACACAATTCTTTTAATTCAGGTATACGTACATCGTTAGGACTTGCATTATCAAAAGAAACACTATATATTTGATATTGTAAAATATACTCTTCAAGTATATTCATTATCATTGAGCATATATTTGTTGCATTATATTTTTTGTCAAACATCCTATAAGCTATTATTCTTTTTTGTATTTTTATTCACTATCTACTCAATAACAAGTTACTCCCATATAACCATGTCTTCGTCAATGATCAGACCATATATCACTACATATAGATACTTTTTGTATCTCTAAAGTTGAAAAAAGTTACATAATTATCTCTTTCTTCTAAAAAAAACTTTTTTTAATATCACTATAGTATGATTTACGGTTTAATCAATTGAACAAGAATTGTAAGCATGTTTGCACATAATATTCAAAGTTATGACAAAAAGAAAGATTCTCCGAACAAATTAAATCTAACAAACCATCTCTATTTTTATATTGATTATATCTAAAAAGACTAAAAGGAGACATACCTGGACTTCCAGGTCTAGTTCCACTTCCACCGCTAGTAGAACCTCAACTCGATAATTGTATTTGGCTAGGATCTATTCCATAATCTACCAGATGTGCCAATTTTATGTGATTGATTAGCGATCCATAACCTCCACCTTCAATTTTCATAAAATTTTTAGTTAACTAATCTAATTCTAATTCTAAATTACAATAATATAGAAGCCTTAATCGATTTGGTAAGTACCCAAGTAGATGATCTCGTACAAAATCGACATCGTGCATAATAATGGTCGTGGCCTTTTGCCGGGTTTTCCACTATATCATGAAAGTCGATCCAAATTCGAGATTTGCTATTCTTAGGGACGGGTGGCGGAGGTGTCCTCGGTCGAAAATCCGCCGGAAATCCACGGTGGTTAGACCAGCCAAACTATCATTTTTTTTTCTGAAAAATATTCCGACCAGTTGAAACCTCCGAAAATTGGTAAATTTAATTTTTTTGATTTTTTTTCAAAACCTTCAATTTTATTCTGTCAAAAAATCGACGCAATTTCGATTGAAAATGTAAGTGTCTTTGTGGGTATCTTATCTTAGACAAATTCTATCAAATTGTGGGTTTTAATGATGCCCAAGTAACAGGTTGTATTCTCTCTTCCAGTTTTCCAGGCGAAAGATTTTCTTGCGGGAAAATCCGATGATTTATTTCCAGCCAACAATTCCACACAATAAAGATCCAGATTAACTTCCGAATTTCTCTTCCTTTCGTTCGTTTCGTCACTCTCATATGAAGCTGGAAGTTTGTTTCGGACTCCCAATGTATTATGGAGGAGAGGCCGAATCAGCTGTAGCAAATCTTTCAGAGAATATCTGCAAAATCACGGGTAAATATGTTCAACTGTTTCTAGGTGATTATTGCAGAAAACACATAATAAGCTTCCATTAATCGTTACTTCCTTCTTGTTAGATTGTCTAAAGTTGGGATTGTTTTTTGCGTCTTTCTCCAGCAGTCAGCAGAAAGTGGCAGCTTTGAGCGGTGCAATTTTACAACAGATTATGCTAGATCGTTGTTTGTGTTTGATCTCTTCTCTGTGTAAGCTCAGATTTCTGTATAATTCGACTTGATAGAGTAATTTTTGGTAGTTTCCTTGGTCCATTTCCATTTGTCTTGCTATCTGTTGTAGATAGTTTGAGTTGTGATCATCTCTTGTTCTTCTCTTATGAATAACTTTGCGCCAATGGAGGTCCCATGCTAATATCCCTGCCTCATTATAATGATATATTTGACTGATCAATGTGAATTTATCATCTGTAATGATCTATAATCCTTGGAATATTTCACATAATCTGAAATCTTCTGCGCATTTATCTTTCCGAAAGTAAGTTTCCTCCCCAGTTCCTACTCCATCGATTGTATTCACCAGAAACCATTTTGCCCCTCGAATAAGTGAAACTAACTGTTTCTAACAAGTAGAAGAATAAGAATGTGGCTGAGGTGGGCCTTCATCATTTAAGATTCTTTATAGAATCCCCATATTTCATATCTATCAGCTTTTGCCCCAAGCTATTTTTTCTTTTTGATATGCCTCCAGACCCATTTTCCTAAAATAGCAACATTGAAACTCTCTAGATCTTTGATCTCTAGTTCTCCATCTTCTTTCAATTGACAAACATCTTCCCATGCAACCCAGACAATATTCCTGTTTTCATCTAGTATTCTTCCCCATAAAAATGTTCTTTGTATTTGAATGAGCTTTTGGATCACCTTTTTAGAGAGGTAGGAGTGTTCCCAACTTGTCAATCTCTTTTTTACCGTTTTAATCACGGGGTTCCATAGAGAACACATGGACGGGTTCTAATATATGGGGAGACCTAGATATGTGAAAGGCAATGAATCTAACTAAGAGTTTACCTCCCTAGCAAAAGCTTCCATTTCAGTTTGTAGGATGTTTATTCCAATTAATCTGCTCTTATGGAAGTTCACACTTAGTTCGCATATCAGTTCTAGGCACTTGAGAGTGAGTTTATTGCCTTGATATCTTGTATACTCCCATCTCCAAAATGAGTGTATCATCCTCATATTGGAGTTTTGTAGTATTGTTTGATTTCCCATCTAAAAAACACTGTATACTCCTCGATCTTTGTCCGTCCTTAGCATCATATTTAAAGTTTTTGAAGCTATCAATATCAAGAATAGGAAATAGGATAAAGGATTCCCGTGTTTAACCCCTTTTGAGATTCGAATTCACCTGTTGGACTCCATTGGAGATCATAGGGGTGGATATATATATATATATATATATATATATGCACCATTTCTCATTAAATCCCATATTTTGTTCCATAATATATAATAAAGTTCCAATCAAGTGAATCAAATATCTTTTTAAAGTCTACTTTGAATAAGATACATTTCCTTGTTTGCTTCTTTGCCGCATCACTAATTTCATTGGCACTTATTATTGGAATCTGCGTGTACTCAACATCTCCACTCTAAGCCGCATGATCCAACGTGATCGGATGGATACGATCAACTGCTGTAATTGTATATTTTAGCTATAAAAAAATGCTGTAATTGTATAAACGTGTTTTTAGAGTAGTTTTTTAGTCTTTTCTGTAGTATATAAATCGAAACCAAAGATGTAACATTTGTAAGAATGAGAAAATAGGTTTTGAGCTGCCCAAAATCCTTGTCTTCATTTCTTGAATCAAAATCGTTTATGCAGTGATTTTTGAAATTGACATGATATAATTGTCAATTTCTAGGTAGCATCAGAGCAATTGATTCGAGCCTGTTGTTTCTTTCTTGTTCGAATTTTTTTTAACACGAATGATTTGCTCACCAATTGATCTAGCGAGATCAATCATGGCAGCCAATGTGTTCCTTGAAAAATAGTTAAAGGTACATGGTGCAGATACTTCGGGTACTCAGTTGATATGTACTTTGTTGAATTAAACAAATTTTCTTGTTTGGAAGAGTGCGGTAGAATTAGCACTTAAGGAAAAATTAAATATAGGGCTTATTGATAGCACATTGGAAAAAAAAGGAAGATTCAAAATTTTTCTTGAAATGGAAAAGGGCAAAGGCTTGGTATGCTCTTGGATCAAAGGATCCATGATTTATGAATTCATGAAACAATTTATATTTGTGCATGATGCACGTCAGTCAACTATGGATGGATCTGGAGAAAAGGTTTGGAACAACAAGCTTATCACATCTATTTGAGTTAAAAAGAATTGTTGCCATGTTTGGGCACTTTTGAAGAAAAGAAAGAATGAAGATCGTGTTATAAAGTTTTTGATGGGGTTGAATGACACATATGGACATGAAAGAAGTCAAATTATATGTTTGGATCCACTACTGCAACAATATAAAGTTTACAATACGATTGTCATGGGTGAGAAACACCATTAAGTATTCATATTCACATGGTAGCTGGAAGTGATGGGATGAGCGTAACATTGATGGTTAAGGAAGCAGGCTAGAAAACAGAGACATCTTCATATCAGAAAAGCAGATATGACAAAGTTGATAAGAGTAATATTATATGCGGTCATTGCAAGAAGACAGGACACGCGATAGATATGTGCTACAAATTGAAAGGATGTCCAAAATGCAATTACTGTGGAAAAGAATGGACATGGAGTTGATAGTTGTTATCAGATCAAGCCAAAAGTAAGACACTATAATGTTGCCAATCAAATTGCAATATCAAGAGATGCACCTTGGAGCGCAACCCCATATGATTTCAAATGTGAGGAGGTAGGAAATCTCTATGAGATTATTGAGTAGATGCAGCGTGACCTCCAGAAACTCACAAAGAAAGGAAGTGCCTCTGATCAAACAGACAGGGTAGCTATGAACATGGCACACTACAATGACTTCGCAGGTGCGACCACTCGTTCATCTTTCAATTCTACCATGCATGATGATATCTTGTGAGATAGACTATATTATAGATACATGGGCCACTAATTACATCCGCATCGATATAGGCATGATGTTCAAACCTTGTCCATTTAAATCTTTGACTTCTGTTTGGTTGCCTTATGGCACTGTCAAGCATGTTCTTTGCCATATGTGAATATGAAACTCTCCAACTCCATTCCTTTAAATTCCTATCTATACATTCCAAGCTTTAAGTACAACTTGCTATCAGTAAGAAAACTCTTGATATGCTATGGTTGCTCATGTGTATTTCTGCTTGAATTTTGTATATTTCAAGACTTTAAAACCAACCAAGTTCTTGTTGTGGGTACTGTGATCAGAGAGCTCTACATCATGCGCCCAACTTCTTTTGATCCAAAACTTCTCTAGTGTGTGCAATGCACTTCTCGATCCAGCTTATTATCCTTTAATATTTCTCATATTTTCTCGTTAGAATAGAGTAATTCAGGTAGCGCATGTACCACCATCAGCCCTATTTTTGTTAACACTAGATTAGGGCATCCTTCTTATGATGTATTGACTCACTTGAATTGTCCGGAAGTTGTAAGACCATTACATAAAACAGATCGTTCATATGAAATCTGTCCATTATCTAAACAAAGGTGTACTCCTTACTCAGATAGTACCGGCATCACATAAAATTGTTTTGACTTACTACACATGGATGTACGGGTTCATATAAAATGTCATCTATCACCAATTGTCATTATTTCCTGACCATAGTCGATGATAAGAGCAGATACACATCGACCTTTCTATTTCAATCTAAGGCTCAAGTTTCACATCTAATATCATCCTTCCTCAGTTTGATAAAGACACAATTTAATGGGGTTGTTAAAATAGTAAGATCTGATAATGATTTAGAGTTTGCCAATTCTCAATGTAACACGTTGTTCAGCAATATGGGAATTATCCATCAAAATAGTTGCCCTTACACCCCACAATATAATGAAGTTGATGAGCGCAAACATAGAATGCTCTTTCGAATAGCCCATGCTGTTTTGTCTCAATCTAACTTATCAAAAAAAATTCATGATGGCATAGCGGAGTACTTGATTGGAAATTCCCATATGAGATGTTGCATCACACCAAACCTGATCTATCCTATATGCGTTCCTTTCGATGTTTGGGCTATGTCATGAATAAGGGACCTGGTAAGAATAAGTTTGACCCAAGATCTTTCAAGGGGTACTTCGTGGGATATCCTTCTGATTAACATGGGTACAAAATATGCATCCCTGAGATGAATAAAATCGTTTTTTTCCAGGGATGTTCAGTTTAATAAGGACACATTTCCAGCTTCTTTGAATCAACAGGCTTAAGCTCCTTCATCATCTCCGAAGACATGCCAAAATTTGTCCTACTCCTAATACATCCCCAAACAGTCCAACAATGTCAGCCACTCATCAGGGATCTGCTCTTGATTTTACCCCTGCCATCATTCAATCCACCATCGAATTTACATTTCGTTCCTCCTTCCCATGTTCCTGAGCCAATTCCAGACTTTTCCACTTTACCTATTGTGTAGCCTAGATGCAATCAACGCACTAGGACACCATCTGTCCACCTTCATGATTTTGAAGCCTCCGTATCTTGCTCTATAGATTCCTCTATTACACCATCTTCCTCAAATACATGTTATGTCTTTAGCAATGCATACTGTGAATTTGTGGCCAACTTGTCTTCAATGAATGAGCCTAAACACTTCAATCAAGCTAGTAGTGATAAAAAAAAATTGGGTTGAGGCCATGAATCAGGAACTGCAAGCATTGGAGGATAACAAAACATGGGAACTAACAATGTTGCCTCCATATAAGAAAGCATTTGGCTGTAAATGATTAAATGCAAGTCAGATGGATTCATTGATTGATACAAAGCAAAGTTTAGTAATCAAAGGTTACAATCAAGTTGAGGGTCAAGATTTTGATGAGATCTTTATTCTTGTTGCTAAAGTGGTAGCAGTTTGGTTGCTCTTGGCAGTAGCAGCCTCACAACAATTACCAATCCATCAGTTTGATGTCAATAATGCTTTCTTGTACGAATCTCTTGATGAAGAGGTTTTTATGCACCCTCTCTAGGATGCGAAAAAACTAAAAAGGGTGAGGTGTGCTTACTCAAAAAATCATTATATGGACTGAAGCAAGCTTTCCGGCAATGGAACTTAAAATTTAGTAGCGCTCTCCAATCCTATGGATTTCAGCAATCATATCATGACAATTGCTTCTTCGCTCTACATCATGCTAAGTACCATATATTTCTGCTTTTGTATGTAGATGGTGTCCTCATCACCGGCACAGGTCTTGCTGAAATCACCAAGGTAAAAGCATTTCTTAACACGGCCTTCACAATCAAAGATCTTGGAGAAGCAAGATACTTCATTGGCATGGAACTTGCACGCTCTTCTGTTGGTCTTTACATCATTAAAAAGAAGTAAATACGGGAACTTTTGAGAGAATGTGGTTATTTGAATTGTGTAGCTGTTTCCACTCCTCTTCTGTTGGGTCTCAAAGTTGTTGCTGTTGATAATGATATATCTCCACTTTATCACAATCCAGAGAAATTTAGGCGGCTAGTTGGTCGACTGCTATATCTAAATTACACACTTACTGATCTCACGTTTGTAGTGCAACAATTGAGTCAGTTTGTGCACTCACCTCATGATATTCACTGGCATGTTGCAGTTCACGTCCTCAAAAGTCTTTTGGGAAGCATGAATCTTGGTTTGTTCTATCCTGCACAATCACCTCTCCAGTTAAGAGCTTACTATGATGCAGATTGGGGCAATTGAAAAACAACTCGTCACTTATATTCATGCCTTTGAAGAACTCTATTTGATTTTCTGATATGATTGTTGGTAGCACTTACTTTAATCTGTTTGTTAGTACTTTATATGAGCT
>JAOWBN010006685.1:0-11149 GCA_028565015.1 Pinguicula moranensis | reverse complement strand
AATACATTTTGATACCAAACGATGGATAATTAAGGATAACATGCATTATCCCATCGCAGTCATGCTACCAAACGGACGGTACAAGATAGGATGAAGATACAAAGAGACAATACTTGCTGCATTCTCCTCATCCTCTCCTCCACCACTCTCCCTTCATATGAACTCACTATGAGATGAGCACGAAGTAAAGAATATAAATGTGCCACTTTCAGATAGTTTGATATGGCAATCTAACGTAAATTTAGAAAAGAGATGGGTAGAGATGGGGTTGCAACTATCAAACGACTACGATGCTATAAGGTAAATAGGCTTAGAAGTGCTAACTACTACAGTAAAGACTCCTGTTGACATACTTTGTATGGCGGCCTGCATAGTTGAATGTCATCAGATCACTGTTGCAGTAGTCATTAAGTCTTTGCTTATTGGGCTACAACAACAATCTCATGACTTTGATACTATAAGGTGTGTGGGCAGAACTAGGTTTTCTGGCACTGTAAAGGCACTTGTAGCCATTACATGGCAGCCTGCATAGCTGACAGTCACTTGACCAATTTTGTGGATCTAACCCCCATCCCCCTACCCTTCTTCAGCGAGAAGATCTATGAGTTGTGTATTTTGTTTTTTTTTGTATCGCTCTCTTATACTTTCTTATCTCTTGTAAGAAAGCTGTATATATTCTTTTTTATTAATGAAAATTTGGCTTAACCAAAAAAAAGAATGGAATTTGCATCAGCTCGATGTGAAAATGCATTTCTTCATGGTGACTTACTCTAGGAGGTATACATGGAGATTCCTCCAGGATTTGGCACTGATCAGACAGTGGGAAAAGTTTGCAGGCTTAAAATTTTTTATACGGCCTGAAACGATCGCCGAGTGCTTGGTTCTACAGATTCAAGAAGGCTATAGTGGGCATGGACTATCAGCAGACCAATGCCTATCATACTATTTTTCTGAGACATACTGGAGATCAAATCACGATGTTGGCTATTTATGTGGATGATATGATTATTACAGGAGATGATGAGAGTGAGAGCAGAATTGAAGGTGAAACTAGGCAATGAGTTTGAAATAAAGGATTTGGGACGGATGAAATACTTCCTTGGGATCGAAGTAGCTCGAGTACCAAAGGGGATAGTGCTATCCCAAAGGAAGTATATCTTGGATTTGCTCACAGAGACAGGCATGCTAGGTTGTAAGCTTGCCATGATACCTATCTAGTAGAGGGTGAATATGAGTGCTGATGCTGGTGAGCCGGTGAATAGAGAGAGAGATCAGAGATTGGTTGGATGACTTATACACCTGAGCCACACCCGACCTGACATCTCATTGGTTGTTAGTGTGGCGAGCACATATATGCATGACCCAAGAAAGGACCACATGGATGCGGTGTACCAGATCCTGAGATACTTGAAGAGTGCACCGGGGAAGGGATTGATCTTTAGGAAAAACAAGCATGTAAGCATTGAGGGGTATTGTGATTCAGATTGGGCTAGCTGTGTTGATGATAGAAAGTTCACATCTGGATATTGCATGTTTGTATAAGGCAATCTGGCCTCCTTAATAAGTAAGAAACAGTTAGTTGTTGGTCATTCTACAGCTGAGACAGAGTACAGAACTATGGCTTTGAGTGTTGCTGAGATGATGTGGTTGGGGTCCTTACTGATAGAGTTGAAGATAGATGAGGGAGCACAGATGTAGTTGTGGTGTGACAACCAGTTAGCTATCAGTATTGCCAATAATCCATAGAACCAAGCATATCACAGGTTCTTCATCAAAGAGAAACTAACCAGTGGGCTTGTGGAGCTGAGGCATGTGGTTACTAAAGAGCAGACTGTTAATTGTCTCACCAAGGGCCTTAATGCAATAGACTTTGATAGGTTTTGTAACAAGATGAGCTTGATTGATATCTTTCGCCTATCTTGAGGGGAGTGTTGGTTTATTTGTATTATTGTAGACTTGGGTTACTTTTGGGCCCAAGTATATAATGTGTACCAATGACCTAATGAGAATACAATTTCAACTTTCAAGTAAAGTAATCTACTCCATGTAACCATATGATGAGATATTGAATCAAAAAATCCAGATCACAGATCCCAATGACATGATACTTAGTCCTACTTTTCACATCTTCCCCGTTCTCATCCATCAATAATTAGCGAAAAATAAAGCTCTTCCAAAAACTTCACTGGAAGGATGAAAAGCAAAGAAGTTTTCAATGGAACAAAGAGTATGACATAATTTGAGAAAGAAAGGGAGTGGAAACATAACGGTAACAGACAGTTGTGCTATTTCCCCTGAAACATACCAGTTCTGTATATGGCAGTTTGGGCCCATTTTCGAAGTAAAGAAACCACCAACAAATCCAGCAATCGTTCCCAGCCCAACGTAAACTGTTCAACCAATACCAGAGCAATAAAGAAAATTAATTTGAATCTGCTGCAGCATGTAAATGTGGTTTAACATTTCTAGGCTATGCACAATACTCGGTAGTGGCTGTAACTTTTATTTGGCTTATCCAAAAAGCTCTCTGGTTCCTTAAATGTTACACTAGGTCTATAATCCGCTCGCTTCAAGCATATGCCAGTTGATCAAGTTACTATCATACTCACTCGCAACTCACAACGTACCCAGTATATTACCAACTAAGTTGGTGTCTAGGGGGCAGATGTACGCGGCCTTACCCTTATAATTATACAAAAAGGCCGTTTCCATTGTGAAATTACGTCATTTGATGTATTGAGTTCCAACAACTTCACTAAATAGAAGAACTGGAATTTAATAGAGCCATTTTGCTCTAGTCCATTATTAGCACAAAGCTAAAAGAATTGTCAATGATGACTCTTCCATCTCTATTTGCAATGGACAATCAAGTTACTATCATACAAGGACTCTAAATCATCTGGAAGAAAGCATATATCATAGAGTAACCAGTATATTCAAGGGAACGGTGTTTTAATTCAACGTGTGATGGTGGAAAAAAAATCAACGTGTGATACTAGTAACCTGTAGATACTTGTTTAAAAACGATACTTGTGGTGAAAGTAGAAAAGATAGTACACTGAAACTTCGTGCTCTGAAAATTTATTTACTGTAAAGTGGCCGCACAAGAAAAGAATAGGAAATTTAAAGATAAGGGTAGAGCTAATGAACATATTGCAAATAATTCTGCTCCTCTAGCCCAATTACAGCCCTATAATGGATCTGATGCGGTTGCTGTAGGTAATGGAACAGGTTTGCCGATACTGAACACTGGGTCTCTTACTATTAAAAACCCCATACGTTCACTTAATTTATCTCGAGTTCTTCATTGTCCAAAGTCTCTGCAAACTTACTATCTGCTTATCAATTTGTGTGGATAATAAGTGCTATTTCATTCCACATTCAAACCCCCCTTCTTACCATTAGCAAGAACCGCCTTGGAAAAGATTTGATGTGCCCTGACGCGTCTGGATATTTTGTGAAGGATAATAAGACGGGGAAAACACTACTGAAGGATGCGAGTAAAGGTGGCATGTATCCAATCCAGCTGAGCCCATCTAGTCTAGGGATCAAATTTTCTCTAGTCGGGACAGTTGGTACTACACCCACATTTTTGATTTGGCATTCCCGTCTTGGACATTCATCCCCTAGGACTGTTAGATTTGTCATTCATCAATGTGATTTACCTTTTGTTGGTAAACTTGTTCCTGATTTGGTATGTGAACCATGTCAACTTGGAAAAAGTAAACAATTGCTATTTGAGTCATCAAGTTGAACTACTAGTAGGCCTTTTGACTTGTTCATTCAAATGTTTGGTCCACTTCTGTGTTTTCAGTTAATGGATATCGTTACTATGTTATTTTCATTGATGATTTCACTCGATTTATATGGCTATATCCACTTAAGGCTAAGTCTGACGTGTTTGAAACCTTTGTTAACTTTCTTGCAATCGTTGAAAATCAATTTTCTCTTAAGATCAAGCTGTTTTAATCTAATGGGGGGTGAATTTTGCTCAAGTCTGTTCAAACCTTTCTAAACAAGACGGGCATTCTTCACATACTTTCTTGTCCTTATACACCCCAGCAAAATGGGTTTGCAGAAAAAAAATACCGTCATTTTGTTGAAATGGGGCTTACTCTTGTTGCTCAATCTCAATTACCTACCAAATACTGGGTTGAAGCCTGATCCACAGCTATATTTATCATAAATCGAGTCCCTACACCAGTTCTTCAAAATATCAGTCCATATGAAAAATTGTATGGTCTCAAACCTGATTACTGACACTTCAGGTCATTTGGGTGTGCTTGCTACTCTCTATTACGTCCATATAACTCAAATAAACTCATCTTCAAAAGCTCAAAATGCATTTTCATAGTCTATAGTTCTCAACATACTGGATACAAGTGTCTTGATCCCCAGTATTGCAAATATCTCTCTCTTGACATGTCATTTTTGAGGAGGCTCTATTTCCAGCTATAAAGGATAGCTTGCCCCATACTCACACCTCTTTAGAAGTTGCCGTTGATTCAGGTAATCATACTAGTGTCATTAGTCCTTTCCTACCTTTACATACATATGATTCTAACACCCCAGGGTCGTCTCAAGCATCTTTGGGTGTTCCTTACACTGACCCAGTCATCATTGAAACCTCTACCATAGTTCTACTGCACCCTACATCCCAGAGAATCTTTGTTCATTCTCAGCTGATTTCCAGCAGCTCATATGGCCCTATACCTTTACGTGACCCACCATCAAACCAAAGTGACCATCACCATCAACTTGATCCAGTTTCTTTTCCCGATCTCCCATTAACCACTGATCCTGGCCCAAAACTCACTAGTTCACCACCATACGTATAGCCATTGCTTCTTTAATTTTTTTGCGTTATTTCTATGTTTTTATATGCATACTACATTACAGTACATATACAACATCCATCGTTACTCGATCTCAGACAGGATCCCTACGACCTAAGCAATTCCCTGATTATCACATGTTCACTGCTACTCGTCACCCTTTTCAAGCCATTGTCAGTGTTCAGGTACCTCGGGAGCCTGCTACCTACTTACAGGCTGCTTCATCTCCAGAGTGAGTCTCTGCTATGCAAGAAGAGTTTGATGCCCTGATCGACAATAATATATGGGTTCTATGTCCTCTCCCTCCTGAGCAACATGTCATTCGTTGCAAGTGGCTTTATAAAATTAAACAGAAATCGGATGGGTCGATTGATCGATACAAAGCTCGTTTGGTTGCTAGAGGTTTTGATCAAGAATTTGGTCTTGATTATTCTGAGACGTTTAGCCCAGTGGTTAAGAGGCCTATGATTTGGCTATTTCTTGCTCTTGCTGTTCATTTTCATTGGAATATCCAACAGCTTGATGTATCTAATGCATTTCTAAATGGTGATCTTGAAGACGTCGTCTATATGGAACAACCTCCGGGGTTCATATCTTCTCAATTTCCCCAGCTTGTGTGTTCATTGAGGAAGGCTATTTATGGCCTTAAACAGGCACCTCCAGCCTGGTATGTACGACTGTCTCGAACTCTACTTGATCTTGGATTCATTTGTTCTGGGAATGACTCGTCATTATTTACACTCCATTCTGGAGATGTACATATGTTTATTCTGATCTACGTTGATGATATACTTATCACTGGAACATCACCATCTGCTATCACCAACTTACTTAATGATCTGAAGATTGCCTTTTGTATTTGGGATATGGGTGATCTTGGCTATTTCTTAGGGATTGAGGTTGTGCGAGATAGTTCTGGTTTACATCTTTGCCAGCCTACGTATATTTTGCAGATATCCTTGATTAAACAAAAATGACTTGTGCCAAACCTTTGCCCTCTCCGTGTATCTCCGGGTCCTACTCTGACTCTAGATATTCGATTATGCTTGATTTGTCCAAAGCTACTATGTATCGGCAAACAGTTGGAACTCTGCAATATTCTACTTTATCCCGACCCAACATTGCATTCTCAGTCAATCGGCTTTGTCAACATCTACACAATTCATCTTAGTCTCACTGGAGTGCTGCTAAACGTGTCCTACGATACCTCAAGAGTACTCCTGACCTTGGTCTCTGGTATACTCCAGGATCTCT
This sequence comes from Pinguicula moranensis, assembly GCA_028565015.1. Lineage (NCBI taxonomy): Eukaryota > Viridiplantae > Streptophyta > Magnoliopsida > Lamiales > Lentibulariaceae > Pinguicula > Pinguicula moranensis. Next base: position 5,060 of record JAOWBN010006685.1, on the reverse strand, counting down.
TCAGCTCCAGGCCTTCTGTGACTCGGACTGGGGTGGGAACCCTATTGACCGTCGATCTACAACTGATTACAGTATTTTTCTTGGATCATGTCTTGTCCCGTGGTCCGCCAAGAAATGAAGTGTAGTCTCTTGCTCTAGCACTGAGGTAGAATATAGAGCCATGGCCTTGACCACTGCTGAATTATATTGGTTTCGAAGTCTGTTTAGGGATTTTCAAATCTCTCTTATTGAGTACCCTGTTCTCTGGTCTGACAATATTGGGGCACTTGCTCTTGCTTCTAATCCTGTATTTCATGCTCGCACCAAACACATTGAGATTGACTATCACTTTATTCGTGAAAAGGTCCTCAACAAGGATATCACTATTTGTCATTTAAGTATTCACGATCAGATTGCTGATATATTTACCAAAGGTCTCGATACTGCACGCTTTCAGCTTCTTCGGTCCAAACTCTTGGTTGTTTCTCCTCTCATTCGTTTGCGAATGACTAAAAAGAAGTCAAAGATCCTGATTTATTTGTACCATAAAATTGAGTCAACTTACCATACAAGTAGCCATGTAATTAGGAAGACTAACGTGTAATTAGTTGTTCAAGTAGGAATAGATTTGTACCATGTGTCCAATTATAAATACATACAATCATTGAGCAATTGGATCATTGAAGATCCTGCTCTATACTCCTATTGTGGCTCTTCTCTCAAACTGTTTTTTAGCCCTTTCATCTGTAGATTTATTTTCTCAGCCAAGTAAGAAGTAAGGCTACGTTCGATAATGGGTTTCTGGGCAGATTATGTCGGATAATCGAGTGGTCCGATGTTTGGTGCCCACACTAGTTATCCCAAGGCCCGACGGATTGCATCTCGACCCGATCGGACCCGGGATAACTCAATATTTCCTTCCCAATTTTTGTCCGCCCATGCATAATCTCTCACTTATCCAACATATGAAATTACAAAAATACCCCTGACTATCAAATAAATTACAATAAATCATGTGTTTCAAGGGCATAATCGTAATAGCAGAGTAAATAGTAAATTGATGTAGGATAATTCATGAGTTGTCCGTGGCCACCAAATAATTTAACTTGCCAAACCATGTCCTTGCGTTATCCCGTAATACCCTCACCAAATGGGTGGTTAAAAAAAACACCACACAGACCCTAGAGTTATCCACGAATCAGAACAACTATAATCCTACTACCAAACGCAGACTAATTAAGTAAATAAATAAACAAAAAAGTATATTAGAAACTTTTAAATTCAATTTATGTTTTTATTTCTCCTTTTAATAGCCATCACATTTTTTGCCAAGTTACAAAAGTTGCAGATAAAGAATTTTTTGAAGTTTTTTTAAATTCTCTATCAAGCATTTTTACTTTTTTTATATTTAAGTATCTTTTAAAATAAAAACTATTTATCTAATCAATTTCTTAATAGGTTTATGTTCTCATATGATTTGATCAACTACTTGCTTGGTTTTGAGAAGCCCAACCTGTTTAGAACATTATATTAACAGGCCAAAATGACTTTATTGTCTCAAATTTCAATAATTTGATTAATGGATCTAAATTGAGTATCTCAGTTCAAAGCTTAATAAGTTTCTCCAATTGAGAGTACCCTTCAACTCCAAATTAACATTGTCATGCCTAAAGCCCTGTTTTACGCAGGGTTCTTAAAATTATACTTGTGCTTATAAGAATCTTTTTTTAAAAAATGAGTGTTTTGCGCAGCCCACCTTCTACTACTTGTTCTTATTTTAAGAAGAAAAACCTTTTAAAAAAAATAAGCACATTCTGACATGCTTTTTTCCTTCTTAAAAATTAGAATGGCATTATTGTAATTATATGAAACTTAAAAATGACTTACAAGAGAAGATTACCCTCACAAATTATTTTGTAAATCTATCCTAAAAATTTGTTAAAATTTATAGTTTAATGAAGGTTATTCTAGTAATTTACTATTAATTTTGTAGTATATAATTAAAATAAAATTTTAAATAATTGTCTTTGAAGTATTTGCGCAAAATATCACCCCTCCTTAAAATAAGAATAAGTATAAGAAGAAATAGAAGAAGGTCTGCGCAAAACAGAGTCTAAGATTCTTTCAGTCTATTATAATCATCAATAGCATTTTTTTGATAAAAATTTTTATTTAAAAAGAATTAAAGGATACAACCCCATTTACCTATAGTCCATTATCGATACATCACAACGTATGGACATTTGATAAAGTCGATGAAGTTGTATCCTCCAGAAATCTTCTTGATTTTCATCACTGCTAGCTCTGCAGTTGGAGTTAATCCAGAATTTCTTATGGTTATTTTCCTTTCTACGGGGAAATTTCGCTATTTCTATAGAGCCAAACTCTCCAATTTGCCAAAAGCCATAACATGCATCAGGATTCTCTCTGATTTCTTCTATGAACCAGTAACATATGCCCATGATATTTGATCTGGTGTCTCCGTGTAGAACAATAGGAGAATCTCCTTTTCGGTCAAAATCTCCAAAAAATCGACAATTTTAACGAAAGTGGATTTCTTGAAGGCCTTTGACACAGTAGATTGGAACTTCATGACAGTTATGTTATCCAAACTTGGCTTCAACTCTACATGGATTAACTGGATCACAGAATGTACATACACTGCACACGTAGTTGTGGTAATCAACGGAGAAAGCGCAGGCGAATTCAAGATACATAAAGGGCTTCGGCAAGGAGACCCTTTATCTCCATTTCTATTCCTAGTGGTGGTCGAAGGCCTAAACTTGCTTATAAACAAATCTATAGAGATAGGAAAGCTGACGGGTATCAAAGTAGGATCATCACTTATCTTCCATCTACAATACGCGGATGATACGCTACTCTTCGCAGCAGGAACGTCAGAAAATATTTGGGTGCTCAAGGGCATACTCAGAATTTTTGAACTGCTATCAGGCCTTTCAATAAATTTCTCAAAGAGGCGGCTATTTGGAATCAATGTAAAAGAAAGGGTCATGAGAAGGCACACAGACCATATGCAACGCAAAACTGGCAGCTTTCCTTTCATGTATCTAGGAATTCCAGTTGGTGGGAATCCAAGGCGGAAACAAATGTGGGAAAAAGTTATAGAGGTCATCCAAGGAAGAATCAACCAATGGAGCAACAAGATCCTCACAGCAGCTGGCAGAGCAACTCATTAAATTTGTTTTAACAAGTTTACCGACTTACTACTTTTCTCTGTTTTTGGCACCAAAATAGGTAATCAAGAGCATTGAGAAGATTATGCGGCTGTTCCTATGGAAGAATAATACCTCGCAGCAAAGGCCAATTCAATGGATCAACTGGCATAATCTGTGCAAAGACAAATCCGAGGGCGGGCATAGGCATCAAGAGACTGGATTTGATGAACAAAGCCTTACTTGCAAAATGGCTATGGCGTCTCATAACTGAAACGAATAGTCTATGGAGCGAGATAATCAGATCAAAATACTACAGGACATCAGATTACCTAGCAACTGGGATCTAACAACAATACCCGATGACTAACAGGGTGAAGCTGCTGTTAGTCATTTGGAAGTTATCAGCTGATTCTTGGATGACTAACAGGGTGAAGCTCGAGTTAAAGGGAGGAGAAAAGGCATTGTTCTGGCGCTACGATTGAACCGTAAATGGCTGCTTTGCGCTTAGATACAACCGTTTATTTAAGCTAAGCAGTCAACAGGATCACACAGTGGCAGCTCTTGCGCAATTTCAGGATGGAAACACAGCTTGGAGGCTTCTTTTTAAGAGGACTTTAAGACAAAGGGATAGCTCAAGTGGTGAGAACTACACTTCACAAATGTGAGGTCCAGGGATCGATACTCACCTGGGTCGCAAAATGAAAACGGTCTCTTAATTACAAGGGTAAGGCCGCTTACATCAGACCCCCCCAGACCTCAACTTAGTTGAGAATATACTGGGTAAAGTTGTGTGTTGCGTGTTAAGACAAAGGGAAACAAACTCACTAACAGAGCTCCTTCACAATCTATCAAACGAATTTAAAAATCCCAATGAAGGAGATCAAGACAACTGGGTGTGGATGGGGGATGCATCAAGATGCTACACAGTTTCCTCAGCTTACCGTGCCTAGAGAGAGACTCAAGGAAAAATCATGCCAAGGAAGATTCAATTTTTTGCATGGAAGCTCTTGCAATCGAAGATCCCCACTATGGATAATCTAATAAAACGTGGATTGCACATGGAGCCAAATTCTAGGCGATGTGTTCTGTGTGGGCAAGCAGAGGAAACAGTCATTCACTTGTTTATTCACTGTTCACACGCAGAGGAAACATGGCAAGGAATACACAACTGGTTTGGCACAACTTACGCCAGTTCTCCAGACATCAGACAACATTTCAGCGAGCACATGCGCATAATCAGCGATAAAACAGGGGAAGACATTTGGAAAGCATTATGGCAAGCTACAGTTTGGACCATATGGCAAGAGAAAAATGCAATCCGTTTCGACTCAACAACAGACCCCACCTCCGCTTTGGAGTGGATCAAAATCAATCTGTGGTACTGGATCTTAGCCCATGCCAAGATGCACTGGGGTACTACACTAGGGGATTGGCTACGGCTGCCTTCAATGTGTTGCCCATTTCAATTTTGATTGACATTAGGTACAGGAAATGAGTAAAGTATGTAACTTATAGTAGCTGGTTGTATTTAGCCTTTTTTGGCATTATATCAATAAAACGTAATTACCAAAAAAAAAGAACAATAGGAGTATATAGCCAGGTATACAACATCCACATTTTGTTGGTCATTCACATGTTGACAATAGGTGATCAGTTATCTCTTCATGCTAGAGATAGAGTTTGCAAAGCACGTTTTGTGAATTTTGGAATTATGACATTTCTTCTCTGTAGATTTTTAATATTGGAATGACATTTTGCAGGAGACAGCCAATTGAATGCAACAACTTTCAATGGTGTTGGAAATGTTGGTTGGCTCGTGCCAACCAAAAAACATATTCCAGACAGAATTAATGGCTACACAGTACTCAAATAGTATTTTACTATTTGAGTACTATTTGTATTTAT
>JAOWBN010006663.1:0-11149 GCA_028565015.1 Pinguicula moranensis | reverse complement strand
CAGAAATCTTAAAAGAATCTGAAAGTTCAGTGTCGGCGAAGGAGAAGATGAACCGTATTAGATTTTTGGATGAGAAAATTGTGTCGGGAACGGATTGCATTGAAGTGATTAGAGACAATGACTTCTTGAGATGAATGGCGTGTTCAACGTTCCAATTTGAATTGTTTCAATTATGTTTGATTAATATATATCAAAATTAAAATAAATAAATAAGTGTCCATAAAAAGAAATAAAAACAACATTTAGTTGATTTTTAAAATATTAAAATATAAAATTAATTTAACATGTATAAATGTTTAATTTTGTATAAATTAAATTATTTTATATATTTTTTAATAGAGTGAATAGTTAATTTCTAAAATCTCAAAATATAAAATTAATTTAGCATGAAATATAAATGTTTAAATTATTTTATATTTTATTTTCTTTACATGATTTATTTTATAATGAATTAATTGATTTTGGATGGATAATTGTATAAATAAAGTAAATATATATTTATTTTCTGAAAATTAAAAAGTTAATGCGCCCCGATTCGTGGGGCGCATGCCTCGTTGCCCCGCGCCCCAATTTTTTACCTGATCGCCCCGGTGCGCCCCACGCTCCTAACAACACTGGATATCAGAGCCTAAAACCTAGTTGTTGCCGCTGTCGCCCAGGGTACTGGCGGAACCGCCCCAACTTCTCTGATACACTGGTCCAAGCCATTTGTTGAAATTCGACCAGAATCCGACGGTATCTGACTTTTTCTGCCGCGACTTTCCAGCTTTCCTAGGGATTTCCACCGACATCCCGTGGCTTTTGCTCCGGCGAGTACCACCATTGGACTTTCGCTGCAGAGCTTGTCCCGTGAGCCTGTCCACGCGTTGCCGCCAAAAAACAGTGGGTACAGTTTGCTTCCCTCTACGCACTCGTGCTATTGGTTCGTTGATATGAGTTGTGGATAGTTGTGTTTTCGTGGTTTAGGGATGTTCGTGAATGGTGCTTTGGAGATGGAGTTGGTAGCCTGCGCCTGACTGAAGGGCCACTCCGATCACGGAGGTGCGGGTAGTATGTTTGTATGGTGTGTGGAGGATTGGAGTTAGTGACTTTGGGATTATTGATTAAGGTTGTGATTGGAGTTGCTTGCGATGACTGAAGTGAATACTAGTGAGAAAGCAGAGTTGGAAGCACCGAGTGTTCTCAACTCTGAGACCCTGGAGGTTTCGATCTGTTTGGCTCAAAGTATGGTTAATCTTCTTCTGTGGAGCAACCTAAACTCGATCTTCCACCTATCGATTTGAAACTTAATAGTCAAGCAACCTACTGTTATTGGGCACTGCGGATTGAGAGGGCCTTATTTTTTAAATAGAAATTAATTGCATTAAAAAAATCACCCTCAAAGATTACTTTTTTTTTGATAAAGTTTCATCCATATATTAAGTGACCCTCTTTAGGTGAGGGCCAAACCTAAACAAGACCTGTCTAGGATCCAAAAACCCATTGTGAAGGCAGGTTACATCCCTAAAGACAAAAAACAAAAAAAAAACTTCCTACTCAAAGGGAAGGTGTAGGTTGTGCTTTCATCAGCAGCAGGTCCGGAGGGTAGGTAGACCATGCTTATCCAGTCTGAGCATACCCCTAGCCAACAGGGGTAGATCTTCCTTGGTCTCTAGTATCCTTGTAGAGCCTGAGCTTCCTTGCTTGGCTAGCAGGTCAGCAATTTGATTACCTTCCCTGTACTGGTGCTGGGTCTTCATTGACATTTCTGTGGCTTGCATTTGACTCTTGAAGGATTGCCAGTAATCCCATAAATAACAGGGAGTGCAAGAATGCGAGAGGATCCAATTCACAAGGATTTGAGAATCTGTTTCTAGGATCACCTTAGTCCAGCCCTGTCTGTTGCATATCTTTAATCCTTCAATAGCAGCTCTGAGCTCAGCGCTGTTATTTGTTCCTGGTCCAAAATGGTTGCGGTATGCAAGAAGAAAGTCTCCATATTCATCCCTGATAATACCTCCACCCCCTGCGAGTCCCGGGTTCCCAATACAACTCCCATCTATATTTAGCTTGACCCATCCTGTTGGCGGTTTTTTCCAGCACACTGCTATGTGCCTGTCTCCAGCTCTAGGCCTTATTGGAATGCTCAAGCGGTTCCTTAGGACTTCCTCTTGCATCTGCAGTTTGAAAGATAAATCAGTTAGAGATGCTAAAGAGAGGATGGTAGAATGTACCTGCCTCCAAACCTGATCTGTAGATTGAAAGCTTCCCTCGAAACGTGCCCTGCATCTTCTTAACCATAGATGCCAGGGTAGGGGGAATGATGGAGGACACAAAGCAGTTAGCCCTGTCTTCTTACTGATAACCTGTCATTGTTGCATTCTAGCCTTCCACCTTGAAACCCTTGCAAAGTTTACTCCCATTATTTGAGCAGCTCTATCCCAAAGACCTCTGGCCAATTCAGAGTCTGAGAGGATTGCTGCAGCATTGGCAACATGAGGCTAGCTGCACACCTATTTTTGCTATGTCTTCATCAGTTGGCAGGCAGTGATGCCATGCCTTCCATGAACATAGGCTGAACTTCGTTGGTAAGGCCTTATGTCAGAAGCCCTCAGCTGTTGCAATGCATTCATAGGTCTCCCTAATACCCCCCAGGCTGACTTAACCGAGAATTTGCCATTTTGCTCAGCCTTCCAGATAGTAATATCCTTTGTTTAAGGGGAGATTGAAAGAGGGATGGTCGTAATCTCATTTTGCAATGGCTTGCCATACTGCTTGAGTCAGAACCCGTGTATTCCACTACCCATCTATTAAGAAATCAGAGATTCTGGCTGCATTATCTTGAATCTGCTCTACTTGCACTGACACTTTTCAAACCAAAAACTAGAGTTTCCTTTGCAGATGATAATTTGAGTTTGATCCAGGACCTCCTGTCTCACACTCATCATGTGCTTCCATAGCCGTGAGTCAAAGTTCCTTCTGCCTGGTCAGCAAAGGTTCAATTCTGGTGTTTTTTGCAACCAAAAATCTCTGCCATAAGCTTGTACTGGTCATCAGATTGAAGCATAGCTTCATTCCCAGAGATTTCTGAACATCAGGCAGTTTCCTCACCCCTAAGCCCCCTTTCTGATATAGTTTTGCATAGCTTATCCCATCTAAGCAAGTGTAGCTTTTGCCTTCCATCTGTGTAGCCCCAGAAAAAATCTGCCATCATTTTCTTGATCTCAGTCATAGCCCAGTGTGGTATTTTGAGGCTAGCCATTAGATGAATTGGCATCCCTCAAAGATTACTTGTTCAGGTTACATGCCCATAATACATCCTGGTCTATATGTTACATTCATATCCTTTTATCTAATTCTAAGATTGGGCAAGCCCCATTGCTCTAACTTAGGTGTCTCGTGGTATCTATGGAACTTCTGGAAGGAATTTAAAACTCAACAAAATGCAATGAATCTAAGAGTGAGGCATCAATACAGGGAAGGCAGCACCATAGCCGACTTTCTTGCAAAGCAAGCAGCAACTTGTGCCAATGCAACTTAGTGGTGTAAGGATCACCTTCCAAGGAAGCTACAGTGCCGGTTGAGACTTAACATGCTCAGACTACCTAGTATTAGAGTATGTTAAACAAACCTAAACTGATTAAGATCTCCAACTTGGGAATGTGGGAATTAGGTCAACATGGCTGTGTTCATGAATTTTGTAAAGCTTTATAGATGAGCTTCCTTTCATAAAGGTTTCCTCTCACCTCAAGAGAGATGTGAATAAAGGTCTAATTTTATCAACAAAAAAAAAGGCCCATTGCTCTAGTCTTATTGCCCCTCTAATTATGCTTGGTAGTTCTTGCTTACTCCAGTACCTCTGTTCTTTCCTAGCGGCCCCTTGCTTAGCCAAACAATCGGTTATGTTGTTACCCTCTCTATATTGATGTTGAACATGCAAGTGAATGCCCTTTATTTCTTCTTGAAGTTTGTCCTAGGCTTCCCCTGTCTCCAGTTGTCGCAGTTGGTTAGGAGTAGAGAGTCAGTCTCCAGCGCCACATCCCTCCATCCTCTTGCATTGCAGATTTTCAGTCCTTGCGTTTCAGCCCTTATTCCCGCTTCATTGTTCGCCATTACTCCTAGGAGAGCTGAGGAGGTTTCTTTGCATTCACCTCTTGAGTTCCGCATTATGTCACCACATCCTGAAATACCTGGATCCCCTTCTGTACTCCCATCCGTATTTAGTTTTATCCAACCTGATGCTTGCCTCTTCCACTGCACTATTGTAGTTCTGTTTTTTGTCATCCAGTTGATCTGGATGTTCATCTGCTGCAGGATGCGGCTATCATGAAATTGCTTCAGGAATTTGATCTCTGCTCCTTTTACTATTTGTGCTATCAATTTCTAGGCCTTCATATCCGGTCTACCGTCTGGTGTTGGTCTTCAAATTTTGCCCTGCACCTGCATAACCATAGATACCATGTCAAAATTGCTGGAATTATTGAAGTTTAAAATCCTTGCAGCTTGTTGTTCCTTGTCACCCTCTGCCATTGCACCATTCTTTGTTTCCATGAACACGGGCTGCTCTGCTCCACATCTCCTTTGACATGGATGGCACTATCTGAAAGCACATGATCCGCAGTTTCCCGGGATCTGCTCAAGTAGCAGTGGCATGCAGACACTAATGTGATCCCCTTCTTCCTCACTTGGTAATCCGTTGGTAGACTATTACTCTATGCCTTCCAAACACATACTGCAATCTTCATAGGCAGCTTCTTGTTCCATATCATTTCTTATACTTGTACTTTGTCACCTCTTTGTCTGATCGCCTATCAAGCCGATTTAGTGAGAATTGTCTATCATCTCTTGGCCTACTTCTTGTATGATCTCTAAGTGTATCCATTGTCCATTCGAAACAAAATCCGCCACCAGGGCCTCCTTCGTGTAGTCTTGTACTCTTTTTGCAAGAAAGTCGCCTTCCATCCATTTATCCCACCAGAAGCTTGAGTTTGCCCCTTTTAGTAGCACCAGTATATGTTTAGCAACCTCAGTTTCATAGGTAGAGCGTATTTCCAGAACCTTGAATCCTTTTGTTGTGGATGCATAGCAAACAAATGATCATTCCTGGAGAATCTAGCCTTGAGGTACCTTACCAGCAGGCCTTTCTCCGCGATCAATTGTAGCACACCCTCATGGTCATTACCTTTTGCAACTCTTACAAATCCCTGATGCCAACACCACCCTCGGTGAAAGGTTTGCACAACACCTTCCATCTTTGGTTTCCCATCTCTGTCCCCCAAAAAAAGTTTGCCATCATTCCCCTGATTTCCTGCAAAACATTCTGTGGGAGCCTTATGACAACTATTACGTGCTTTGGCAGTCCATTCATCACATGTTTAATCAGTGTCAACTTCCCCCCTTGTGTCAATACTTTCCCTTTCCATCCTGTCAATTTCTTTCTGAACTTCTCGAGCATTGGCTCTAGCATAGCTCTAGTGAAATGACCTATGTACAACGGTGTGGCCAAATACCTTCTCCTTACCAAGCCAATGTCCTTGGACATGAATATGGCACTTTTCTCCTTGCACACTGCTCGATCTGACCAGATGCAATACCTTTCCAATGTCTTTGTTATTGTTCTTATTGATCCCAGTCTCCGCGTGAGAATATCAAGATGTCGTCCGCATACATAAGGTGGGAGACAATTGGAGCACCTATTGGGTGATGATACCTACCAATCTTACTGCTGTCATACTCCTTGCTCAACATTTTTAATAGAGTATCCTGCAACAGGATAAATAGATAAGGGGATAATGGATCCCCTTGCTTAAGTCCTCTCTTTGCCTCAAAAAATTCCAACGAAACGATGGAGAACCACTATCCTCTCACACATCAAAACCCTTGCACCGAAGCACTGCCTCCTGGAAAGGTCAAGCAACCTGATCATATGCTTTAGTCTTATCCAGTTTTATCGTAACATTTCCTCCATTCTATTTTTTTTCAAAGACTATGTGAACTCATGGGCCATTATAATATTATCAAAGATGCTCCTTTTATCCACAAAAGCGCTATGCTCCTCACTAACTAGGAAAGGTATATGTTTTTTCAGCCTTTCTCTCAGAACTTTGGCAATAGTCTTATACACAATAGTGCATAGACTAATCGGCCTAAACTGTGTAAAGGAGTGAGGCTTCTCCACTTTTGGAATCAATGTAATTAGATTAGATGCAAACATTTTTTGCATGTTCGGGCCATTGAAAAAATCTCTTATTGCCCTGACCAGATCATTTCCTGTTATGTCCCATGTCTTCTTAAAAAAATTTGCCCCAAATCCATCAGGCCCCGAGGCACTATTCCCAGGAATAGATCAAAGAATGTCCTTGATCTCTCCTGGATTGATGGAATGTCTTTTAGTTTCCTATTTTCTTCTGGGTTCATCCTCTGTGGAAACAGGTCTAATTCTTCTAACTCTCTAGACTCCACCTGCTGCTGGCAGGTCATGAATATTTCAAAGGATTTTGTTGCCTCTTTGTGTATTTGCTCTGCACCCTCTGACCATCTGCCATCCTGCAGTTTCATTCTAGATAGTCTAGATCTATTCAGTTTCATCCCGAGTGAAGAATGAAAGAATTTTGTGTTTTTATCACCATCTTTCAACCATTCTTTTTTGACCATCTGATCCAATCTTTGCATTTCTCTATTCTCCATATTTTCTAGGTCCACTGAAATCGCTAGGTATGGTGCTTCAAGTTTAGCTAACTAGCCTTCCTGCAATCTTTGCTCCAACACTTCTACCTTACCCTGCAATGTCTTTATTTGATAATCTACCCTACCAAAATGTATCCTTATTCCATAGTCTGATTGATCTTGTATTCTTGAGCTTTTGCCCTAATGTTTTCATACTTGGTTGCCCCTGATAGCCTTCCCACACCTTCACTTTCTGCAGGAAGGAGTCATGCACCGTCCACATGTTGAGAACCCTTAAAGCGGTGTTGTCCATATGTTGGAACTAGTTCATCCAGATTCAGCACCATTGGACCGTGATCCGATTCCTTTATTTTCATCAAGCTATAGTGGCTTCGGGCCTTCCACTCCAAAAACTCAGTGTTCACTAGTATTTAGTCTAGTTTGTCCCATACCGTATTAATTTCCCGCCTGCGATTGCACCAAGACATCCCACTGCGTAAAACTTTGAGGTCCATGAAGGCGCATGAGTCAATGCATATATTGAATTCCAGCATCGGTGCCACAATTCTATAAACTCGTCATATTGTTTCCTGATTACTCCTTATCAGATTAAAGTCACCCATGACTATCCACGGTAGGTTATCAAGCCGCACTGTATTTTAGGTATTGCCATAGATCTCGACTTTGCTCATTTGTGCACTTCCCTTGTACAAAAGTAATCTGAATTTCCCTTTCTTCCTGACATCATACTCTTGTCAAAGCTTGCTCATGCAAGCTAGTTACTCTGAATTCATCTTCCTTCCAGAACACCCACATCTTTCCCCCTGCTCTTCAATTGACTTGTGGTTTGGCATCTTAATCTAGTGTGCTAGCCACCCCATTCTTCTTTCTTCGTTGAATGGTTCTGTCAACACTATCAATCTTACTGCTGAGTGAGGAACCTACTTTCTCATGTGTTTGGTAGACTTTCTCAATCCTCTACAATTCCAATACACCACTTGACTTTCCATGTATCTACTTGTATGAGGTCCTTACTTGCTTTATTGTCCTACTAGACTTTCTATTGGATTTTTTGGATCCTCTCCTGTTTTCCTTATGCGCATTCTCGAGTCATACAGCTTCCAGTGCCTTTCCATAGCTATTTCGCTTTCCTCTCCTTCAGATGATCCTTTCACCATCTCCTTTGTCTCATCTTCTTCTAACCAGAATTTCTTTGCCTTTCATCCTTTCCCTATTGTTTTCCATTCTTTTTTGTTGCCCTGCCCTGACTTTCCACTCCATTATTGGCTCGCAGTATTCCTCCTGCTCATCCACTGTTGCTGGCTCATTCCCACTCTCCACCAACTCATTTGATGTATGGTCCTTTTCTTTCCCCTCTGTGACCTGCACCTTTTTATTGCTTTTCTTTTTCCTGCTCCTAGCATACGTCTTAGGAGTCATTTCCACTTATTGCTCTCCTGAATTTTGCTCCTCTACAGGGCCTGGCAGGATGCATTCCATGTCCTATTCAGTCATCCCTATGACTACTTTTTCTCCTTTTGGGTGGATAATTAGATTCTCTTGTCCAATTGGAGTATTTTGAGGCTCTTCATTTGGTTGCAATCCTGCTTCTTCTATATTATTATCCTCCATGTTGACACTTTCTCTCATTGCTGATGTGGACGCGTCTGACTGAGACATCCCTTTTTATTGCTCCAACGGTAACTTTCCTTTTTCACCGAGTATTGTGATTCTGTCTTCCTTTTATGGTACCCGTTCTTGCTGCAGTATTTCAGACCTCGGATTTTCATTCCCCGTCATTTTTGTTTGTAATGACTCTCTCCTCTTTTCTGGCCTAGCCAGTTCGGCCATTCAGCCTTATCCAGCACCATTGCCTTCTCCGGCGCCCCTGGTGAAATCATCCCCTGAATTTTTTACCATTGTGATGGTTCCTCCCTTACTTGTATTGGGAATACTTGATCCCTAATCTTTACTTGGAACCAAGGGATTGGTGCCGCGGCATCCTTTTTCCGGATTTGTATCCTTGTCGTTTGCGTTCCTCTATTTGCAACAGCTGACCAACATCCGCCAGCATTTCACTGGAGAACTTGCTCGACTAGCACTTCACCGGTACCCTCGCAGGTTGACCCACTTATCATTCGGGTGCGCTGCTACTAATGGGGACCATCGCCGCACCTCCGTTAATCCTATTTCTTTCCACCTGTGCTCTTCACAGAGAAAATCCTCCATTGAGCTCTCCATGTTCGGGTGAACCAGCATCTTCGATCCCGGCAGTAGGTAAATCATTAGTTAGGAATTGCATGGTTTTCTAAAAGAGAGAATTCGGTAATGCTTCTCACACTGCTAAATAGAAGGCCACGCAAGCCACTTTATGTGTGATTACTGAATTCGACGATTCCTCAGATCTCCTCCGCAGTGGAGAATTTCAGGGTTGTGAGTGACATGTGAACCCGATTGAAGGAAGATTTTTCTGGAATTGATAATTAGTTGAGAAAGTTTCAGATCCACTTTGAGATAGATCTAGAGACAGAGGGGCAAACCTATGCAGGAGTACACTATTTGTCTGAAATGATTATAGGCATCTTTAGAACACTTCTAGCCTCTAGCGGGCTGTTCTCCCAACTGCCCCACTCGAAGGTTCAGGAAGAAGAAAAAACTATGAAATATTTGAAAGATGTCGACCCAATCTATCATACATAGTGTTCGATCTTGGTAGCCCAGCAGACTATTCTTAGTGAGACCATTGCTGTGATGTTACAGGAGGAGACCCGACTTCAGCTACACGAGACTGAGCCCGCCGTAAGATTGGGGGCTAAAGCTTTAGTCACTGTCGATCATCTACTGACAAATACTCATAGTTGCCATCAGTGTGGTGAGTCTGAACACCTGATGGAGGCTTGTCCCTAACCGAGGAGAGATCAAGACTTCGGATGGAAGGGACGTGGCAAAGAAGGTCGTGGTTGAGGTCGGAAAGGTGGAGGACGTGAGGACTATCGTACCCACCTGACTATGGATACCGAAGAGGAGGAGCTCGGAGGAGTAGGAGATTATCCACCTACGCTACCAGATGCGTCTGGTATTGTTGCTTGTGTTGGTTTACACCCAGACCTGAGAGCATGGTTCGACAGATTCAAGAGGGCTATGATAGGCATGGGATATCATCAGATCAATGCCGATCATACTGTTTTTTGAGGCACACGGGAGGTCATACCATGATGCTGATTTAGATTGCGCTAGTTGACCTTTCGAAAGAATGGGTACCTGAGCATTCAAAACATTGTGATTTAGATTGGGCTAGTTGTGCTGATGACAGAAAGTCATGCATGTTTGTAGGAGCAATTTAGTCTCCTGGAAGAGCAAGAAACAGTTTGTCGTTGCCTGCTCTACAGCAGAAGCAGTGTACAGAGCCATGACTCTAAATGTTACTTAGATATGTGGTTGAGGTCACTGCAGATGGAGTTGAAGATGGATGAGGGAGCATAGATGCAGTTATGGTGTGATAATAGGTCAGCTATCAACATTGCACATAATCCTATTCAATATGACAGAACCAAACATGTGGAAATTGATAGGTTCTTCATCAAACAGAAGTTGCTCAGTGGCCTCTTAGAGCTGAGACATGTAACTACTAATGAGCAAATTGTTGATTGTCTCACCAAAGGTTTTAGGGCAATAGAAATTGATAGACTTTGTAACAAGATTGGCTTGATAGATGTCTTTCGCACATCTTGAGGGGGAGTGTTGAGTTTTATGTTTGTAGTGGGATTGGCCCAAGTAGAGTAATATATAAATTGTAGTAGTTTGAATGCCTAATACTTGTACATTGCAAATGGAGCTGGAAGAGTCATAATTGATAATTCTTTTAGCTTTTTGCTAATAATGGACTAGAGTAAAATAACTTTATTAAATTCCAGTGCTTCTATTTAGTAAAGTTGTTGGAACTCAATATATCAAATGGCGCAATGCATATTGGGTCGCAACGGAAACGGCCTCTTTGTATAACTACAAGGGTAAGGCCGCGTACATCTGATCCCCCAAACCCCAACTTAGTTGAGAATATATTGCGTACGTTGTGTTGTTGTTGAATGCCTACTACAAGAATGATATTTGCTATTCTCCTATAACTCTTTAGAATTCCTTGTTACCCCTTATGAATAATAATAACCCCTTACTGGCCCCTGCTTGCAGTTACGGCTGATGGCAGCTTCCTTGCTACGGCAAGTTATGATACCACTGTAATGGTATGGGAAATTCTTCGAGTTAGGACACCAAGATCTCGAAATATGCGGACAGATTATCCCTTGAATGACTGTGTTATAGCTGAAGCTCCATTTCATATTCTTTGCGGGCATGATGATGTTATCTCATGCTTGCATGCAAGTGCCGAGCTTGATCTAGTGATTAGTGGTTCGAAAGATGGAACATGTGTTTTCCATACTTTACAGACAGGTAGATACGTTAGATCTCTTCGGCATCCTTCCGGCAGGCCTTTGTCCAAGCTGAC
>JAOWBN010006652.1:0-11150 GCA_028565015.1 Pinguicula moranensis | reverse complement strand
CCTGCATCTTGGTTTGTGAGCTTGATTCCTGCGGAGGCAGAGAAGGTGTTACAATTTTACCTTTTCCTTTTGCCTTGAACACATTAGAGGGTTCAGGTATTGCCTCAACTTTGATAGATTTGCGGTCAGAATGGACCCTCATCTTGTTAATCAGTTATGGTCCTATATACAGCGCTAGAGGAAATAGTATCTCACCATATGCCAAAGCTACACCAACCTTCAAACACATTGCGGTGATCAGGGAGGGAAAGTGTAGTGAACTTGGTCACTTCTCCAAGGAAGTCAGGCTCTCCATGACATCTTATAGATGACTTTGCCTACATTGATGCTGCATCCAGTATGTGTAGTAGGCATCAATCTTGTGCAAACAAACAATTGCCACATAAGAAGATTAGCGTGACAATAAGCTTTGTTGAATCCCAATTCAATCGGTTGGGTACCGGTGGACATCTTCCAAGTCATTCCTGGTGCATACAAGAATTGGGCCACATCTTCCAGATTCGGTATTCTCCACTTAACTAGGAAAACTCATCATTCTCCTAGCAAATCAGACTCTAGATTTGGTTGATTTCAGTCAGACTAAATGACACTAAGATTTTCCTAACATAGACCTTCCCATCATCCATGGTTTCTAGATGTGCATAAAATTCTCGCACCAAATTTGGGGCATACTCGCCCGGAGTTCGCAATGGATCTTCCCTTCATCCATGGTTTCTTAATGGATCTCCTTATAGTAGGCATCGATTTCGAAGAAAACCCTGTTTCTCTATTGATATCTAGCACCCCCATAGTGGAATCAAATAACTCCTTAGCATAAATGTTTAGAAATTTCTCAGGAACAACTACCTTAGTGAGTCTAGCCTTCTGGGGCGACATTTCTATCTAAATCTTATGAAACACTTGAACAAAGAGAGTTCATACTTAGCCGTACTTACTTCGGAACTCATAAGAGGATGCCTGCTTGGTTGAAACCTGAGAAAATGACCGCGCCGGATGGTGGACTATTCCGATTCTCCATATGGAAATGGTTGGTCTAGTGTTTGTCATATTTGCCGAGACATATGTGTGTAAAGACGTAGGCCAAACTTAAGCCTTTTATATTGGAACAAGCAAGGGATGATTTTTGTGGTTACTGTAGCAGTTATGGTTGCTATGTTCAGATCAATGTTGCATTTGTTACTATAGCTTAAGTAGTTAAATTCATTTCGAATGTGGATTGTATAGTATGTAGGCAGTTTAATCCAAATGTGTGTCATGTTTTGCATAGCAACTACTCCATGTCCTTGCATTTCTTGAATCGATGAGTTCACCCTACATGTAATAGCAATTCAAGTTAAAGGATGGTTACTACTGTCTAGATTCAAAATATCTACATAAATCAAAAGTAGTAAACTAACAAAAATTGCAATAACTGCCATGTATAGACGTATAACTTCTTTTCCCAAACTTAAAGATCAGCGTATGGTACTAATTCAAATGAGCTCAAATAAATAAAAGGGTCTGGGAAACATCCCTGACTAGCTAAAAGGGACCTTGGCTTGCCTAAAAAAAAATGCTAATTTAATGTCATTAGCTTGACATTTCTTAGTTTCACTAGTGATTAGAGGCTGTGAGCCTCTCCTAGTTTGTGCCCTCCCTCATCATATGGTTTCAATCTTTGCCCATTAACTTTAAAAATGCATTTTTCCGGATGAGGAATCTCAATGTCTCCATGTGGGAATATTTGTGTGATCTCAAATGGTTCAGACCATTTGGAATTCAGTTTTCCTGCAAATATTTTTGAGTCTATAATTAAATAATAGTACCTTTTGTCTCGGATAAAAATGTCGTCTGGATATATATTTATCATGTCAGGCTTTAATTTTGTCTTTATAAATTGCGGCATTCTCATAAGCATATTTCTTTAGCTCATCCAGCTCATTCATTCATAGCAGTCTCTTGTCACCTGCAGCCTTCATGCTTAAATTTAGGTTGTGCATAGCCCAATAAGCTTTTATTCAAGTTCCACAGGGAGGTGACATGCTTTCCCAAATACTAAACGATATAGGGACATGCCAATGTGGGTATTATAGGTAGTCCTGTATGCCCAAAGTGTATCATCCAATATGAAAGCCCAGTCCTTCCTGGATATATTCACTGTCTTTTCCAATATCATCTTGATTTCTCTGTTTGATATCTCTACTTGACCGTTAGTTTGTGGATAGTATGCTCAAGGCATTGCGGTGGCCAAGTTCATATTTTCTCAGCAAAGCTTCAAATTGTTTGTTACAAAAATGTGACTCCCCATCACTAACAATACATCGTGGTGTACCAAATGTTAAAAACATATTCTTGCATAGAAACTTTGGCACCACAGCTGCATCGTTTGTTGGTGTGGCTACTGCTTCCACACATTTGGTGACATAATCCACTCCAACCAAGATATGTTTTTTGCCAAATGAGATTGAAAATGGTCCCATGAAGTCAAGTCCCCATACATCAAAGAGTTCAACCTCAAGGATATTACTCATTCCTTTTGGAAATCTAGCCCATTCTTTGGCATCTATCATAGGCACTGACAAAAGAGTGTGCATTTTTAAACAAATATGTTCAATAGAAACCACTATGAAGCACCTTTGCTGTTGTGCAATTTCATCCAAAATGTCCTCCAAATTCCAAAGTGTGGTAGTGGGTCAGTATGGTGCATCTTTAAACAAAGTCTAGAATCTGTCTGTTGCCTTGTCTCTCCATTAGATGTTGGTCCTGCAGGTACTTTGCTTTGAGGAACCGAGACCAGAGGCTGTCCTCTGTGAGCAATTTGTTACATAGTTTCATTCCCAAGGCTTTCTGCACATCCGCCAAATTCCTGACTCTAATTCCACCCGCACTTTGCGGTTTACACAAGGCATCCGATCTTCTCTAGTGGATTTTTTGTTTACCTTCCCTCTCCCCCAAAAAACGTTGTCCATCATTTGTCGAATTCAGTGTATAATGTGGTCACTTGAGCCCTGCCATAATATGTATTGGTAGACTTCCCATGACATGCTTGATCAACACCAGTCTACCCCCTTGTGACATCATTTTTCCTTTTCAACCAGATACTTTCTTCCTAATCTTCATAAGGAGTGGCTCTAACATCTGCCTATTTTATCTGCCTGTTACAATTGGAGCACCTAAATATGTCATTGGAAACTGCCCCTCTTGAAAACCAGTAATACCCCTAGTCTGATTCTTCCTGGTTAAAGAGATATATATTGAGAAGAAAACTATTGATTTCACACTGCACAAAATCTGCCATGACCAGGCACAATATATATCCAATGTCCTCCTTAAATTCCTAGTTGACCGTGCACATCCAATAAAGAATAGCAAAATATCATTTGTGTACATCTAGTGAGTAATTAAAGGAAACCCAATCGGATGGCGGAACCTTCTTATCCTTCCCTACCTATGCTCTTTCTTAATCATCAATGACAAAACATCTTGAGCAAGAATAAATAGCAAGGCGGACAGCAGGTTCCCCTACCTCAACCCTTGTGATGATTTGAAAAAACCGTTAGTCACCCTATACAGTTGGACACTAAACCATTGATCTCGAATACATTTCATGAGCAAGCTTCTCACTTCTGCTATGAAACCCTTAGCCTATAGGACTACCTCTAGGAAATCCTACTTCACTCTGTCAAAAGCTTTAGCCATATCTAACTTGAATACAACATTCCTCCTTGCCTGATTCTTGTGTAATGAGCCTATCAATTCTTGGGCCAAAATAATATTATCCATTATATTCCTGTTGGGCACGAAGGCTCCCTGCTATTCTACCACTATTCCGTCAACCACTCTTCCCAACCTTTTTGCCAGCAGCTTTGAAATAACCTTATAAATCACTATGCACAGGCTAATAGGTCTGAAATTCTCAAATGATTGTGGTTTTTTAGTTATGGCTATAAGAGTGATAGTGTTCGAGCAGAACATTCTAGGTAGCGAGGATCCAGTAAAGAACTCTCTAACTGCTCCAACAACATCCCTACCTATGATTTGCCATATTGCTTTGAAGAATCCCGCATCAAAACCATCCTGCCCAAGTGAGATATTACTAGGAATAGATCATGATGCCTCTTTGACTTCCAGCTCTGTAGGAATGTTCCTCAGCCAGTCCTTATCAGTCACGGACAACCTCTATGAGCAGAGACCTTGGATTTCATGGTGATATGTAGTCATTCACCCCCTCTGATCAGTCAGCAGATTCTAAAAGTGCTGAGTTGTGCCGTCATGAATGGCTTGGTGTCCCTCCAACCTATTGCCATCTCGCAGCATCAGATTGTCTATGCTTAGAGCATGTTGCTTGAACTTTATGACAACATGAAAAACCTTGATATTTCTATCATCACCTACCAACCAAACCTTCTTCGCCTGCTGTTCCAACCTACAGAACTCACGGTCTTCCCACCTATGTAACTCTTCCTTGGTTGCCATCTACTTTGCTTCCGAGCTCACTGATGGATGCTGCTGTAGGTTGCAGTCCATCCATTCCAGCCTAGCTTCCACGTTGCTGATATGTAAAACCACTCTACAAAACATTGTTGATTCCAAGTTCTCAAAACATTTCTCATATGTTTGAGCTTCCATCCCAGTGTTGACAACCCTGCTAACCCAGTAACCTTATTCCATTCCATCTTTAGTAGAGGTAAGAATGACTCACTGGAGACCCACATGTTCTAGAACTTGAACTATGTCCTATCATTTTGCACAATTGTTTTAGTCAAATCAAGCTGAAAAGGCTCTGCTAAGGCAAGCAACCCTATGTCGTACTCTCTCCCCGCCTTTTCCTAGCCGCGATGGCCGAGTTTAGTTTAGTCTCTGACTTTGTTGGGGAAGCGTGGATCCTTCCAGATCGTCTCTACACCTTACGGGATCCCTTATACCCCTTGTCCATCCTACCTACTTGGATAGGTTCAGAATCATACGCCTTGTTCTTACCTTTGGTCAGATGTACCTCCACTTCTCGCTATCAGATGGGGCATCCCCATGCGCCTCTTTTGATTCATCGAGTCCCCAAAGGAATACCATATAACTTAATCCATGTTTGACGCATTGGAGACAGAGGAATATCAGCTCTATCAGAGGTTTTAAAGATCCGCTGGTCCAGTTCATTAGCCAGTCTGCATCATTTGGGTGTAGTGTCTTCAGATCACTAATCTCTTCTTCCCATAGAATAACTCTTGAAGCATCTAGCATATTGACAATTTTATTCAAATATCCATCTCTTCTCAGAGCAATCTGAAATTCCCTAAAGCCATCTGGAACTTTGAAGATGCCAACGTATAGCGGGCCAGTCCGTGGGTTGGTTTTACGATCTAGATTGATGGCCGGATAAGGATGTACCTATTGAGGGATTGACTTATGCAGACTCATCGATGTCCAAACATCCTGTTTGTTGGCTATAATCCTACGAGCATGAAGCTTCTGCAACGTGGTAGAGGAGGTAGGTTGTTGAGTGGCTTTATCAGCATGCTTAGACCGCCCAAAAGGAAATCTAGCCAAGTTAATACTAAGTTTGAACGAGCCAAGCCATAATTGCTTAATCTGCCCCTTAAGAGCTTCTATATCTGGAACATTTTCAAACTCTGCAAGAGAAAAAGGCAGACCATTTCTTCCCAGTTTTCGTGCTATATGCACAATCTTTAAGGTACCCAGTCTGCCAAATTTTTCCAGCAACCGCTCTAGTCTGCTAGAGAAGCAGTCATGGGGAAAGTTTGTAACAAAGAATGTAGATGCCATTAGACCGCTAGCTGGACCTGGTTTTGGGCCCGATCTTGTGTGTATCGGGCGCAGATCTCTGACTCCTAGTGACTTTGCGTAAGTTTTCTTGTGGCTTATCCTTCTCTGGGTGGAAAAGTGAGTCATTATTTCTTTTCCAGCTCGTATTGTTGCTCGGTGCATCTTCTTTAGTTGGTGTGATGGGATCTGCCAGGGGGAGTACCGAAGTCATGGTGAGAAGTTTTGAAGAGGGAAAGGCGATAAGGGTGAGATGATGAGGGTGAGGGTGAGGGTGAGGGTGATAAGATAGGATGGGATGGGAGTAGTAGTCTCCCTGGGTACAGGAGGCAGCCCAGGGAGTAGAGGCAACAGTGAGGGAAAGGGCAACTACTTTTCGGCGGTTGTCACCATCAATTTCATCAGAGAAGATTTGGAGTAGTTGTGGGAACTACTATTCATCCTGGGCGCCAACTTACAGAGAATTTTCAAAAAACTTGCGTAGAAGAATCCAATTCAATTGGGAGTTGAATTATGCACTTAGATGATTCAATTGCAATATGGTGTGGTTAATTTCAAATTTCACAATGCGCAATGTACCCAGTATATTCTCAATTAAGTTGGGGGTCTGGGGGGTCAGATTTACGTGGTCTTACCCTTGTAATTATACAAAGAAGTTATTTCAATTGTGACCCAATATGCATTGCGTCATTCGGTGTATTGAGTTCCAATAACTTCACTTAATAGAAGCACTGGAATGTAGTAGATCCATTTTGCTCTAGTCCATATTAGCACAAAGCTCAAACAATTGTCAATGATGACTCTTTCAGCACCATTTGCAATGGACAAGGTTAATTGCAAATTTGATCCATGAATTTGAAAAGTCCCAAATTTGAAATTTGGAAATTTTGAATTTTTCTAATTTTATCTAATTGGGTTCTATTAGTGATTAATTGATGCAATTAAAGTTATGGGATAGCTTAATTAGAAGTTAATTGCATTAATTTATGAAAACAACCAATTTTTTTATTGATTTGAATAATCTCAATTGGGAATTTGGGGTTTTACATGTTATTGATTAATTGAGAACTGATTATTGATCTAATTGAAAAATAATGATATTTATTGATTTAATTAGATGCTAATTGCATGACTACATGAAAGTGCCCAATTTGAAATTTCATGTGATGTAATTTTGAAATTAGGACTTATATAGTACAATTAGGGGTTTATGTGTTTCAATTAATTATTGAATTTTGTGTTTAGATATTCAATTAAATTGAAATGTGTGAATTCTATTTGTTGGCTCATTGTTTCAAGTCAATATGAATTTTTTATATTCAATTTGACAAAATTGAATTATAATAACTGTATAACGTGTTAGATTGTGCTAACTCGGTTTTGCCTACTGATCCTTTATTAAATTATGGCAATATGTTATGCCATTTATTGATTCATGGCAACGTTTTATGCCATTGCTTCCAACTGGCAACCTGTTTATGCCAATATTAGAGGTTCTTCTGCCAGATAGTTAGTTTGTAAGTTTGAGGCAATGCGATGAAGTCCCGAAGCGGCATCCAGCTAATTGAGGCAATGCGATGTAAATGACACTTCAAAATTGAAGATGTCATACTACTCAACAGAAATGATTGCATTAGTTGTGATTATTTCATTACGCATTTATTTATTTAAATGCTTTCTTTGTGCCTTAGAATGTTAATGTGAATTAACTTGATTTCAAAGCGCAATATTGTCCCTAAGGAAAAAAAATTAAGACGTAATGCACTTCCTATTCTATCCTTTTCAACCTACTTGAATTGGGTTGACGTGATCCAACTCAGTAGGCGTCTTCTTGTATCTTGTAGGAGTTGAGTTTGTACGGGGCATATAAGATATGTTTGTCTAGTAGGGCTAGCAGACCGTGTTCGAGCCCTAGGGCAAGGTGTTAACATACAAGGGGTGTAGTTAACAAACCAAGAGTTATATGAGGATCATATCATTAAGTGGGATGGTTTGCCTAAATAAATTCATTTCAAATTTTCATGCCAATGCTGCCTTGTCCTGGTAAAATAAGCATCTCGGACCTACTGCATAAAGGGACACAATCAAATATGTAGTAGTGTTCAATACTATTTTTGAACTGAATACACAACACGAAACTAAACTAAATCTTTGAATTTTGTCTGGTGTTTCGTAAATGATTGTAACTAAGATTCTGTATGCATATCCCCTTGTATATGTCATGGAACAAACAAACTTAATGGTTCCAATTACACTTATTGGTATCGTAACCTAAAAAATTGTTCTGAAACATCAAAAGAACGACCATGTCCTGGATGTACCTATTCTTTTACCTCGACCTGTTACAGCTTCTCGTACTGAGATGGATCAGTACGAGAAGAAAGTTGATAAAGCTAATTAGGTTAGCTGCCTCATGCTTGTATCCATGATTCTCGATCTTCAAAAATATTTTTAGGATTGAAAAGCATATGATATGATTCACGAGCTCAAGAAGATGTTTCAAGAGCAAGCACGATGCGAAAGATATCGTGTGGCTAAAGAACATTTTGAATGTCGACTAGCTGAGGGGCCTCAGTTAGTACACACATTTAGAGGATCATGGGTTTAATAGAACATCTTGGGAAGTTGGGTTCTACCATTGACAAAAAACTCAGCACTGATCTCATACTACATTCCCTGCCACCGAGCTTTTAAATGTTTGTCATCAATTTTTATACGGTGAGAATTGTGAAGTCATTAAATGAGTTGCATTCGATGCTATCTACGGATGATATGTCCATCAGGTGGGCACTTGATGTATTATCGGTGTTAGGACATAGTGGAGTGGTAAGAAAAAAAAAGTTTCAAGGACCAAGAAAAGGTAAGGGTATGGTTCCAGCTAGGAACAAGAGCATACCTATACCGAAAAGGAGAACAACTCAAATCGAACGATTATAACTCAACCCTCTTATGACATTGTTTCTCAGGTACTATTAACGCGAACCGCATAAAGAAACTCCAAATGAGTTGACTTTTGATTTCTTTTGACTGGGAGTCAATTGTTAGGTGCGAATCTTGTTTACTTGGGAAGATGACCAATGCACCTTTAACAAGGTTGCTGAGATAGCCACTAAGCTATTATCATTAATGCATACAGACATGTGTGGTTCTCTAAGCATAAGTGCACGAGGTGGGTATTCTTAATTCATTACATTTACTGATGATTTTGATAGATATGGATACGTGTATCTGATAATGCACAAGGTTAAATCCTTGGAGAAATTTAAAGAGTTATAAAATGAAGTCGAAAATCAAATTGGGAATGAGGTTAAGGCACTGCGATCAGATCCCGATAGCGAGTATCTAAGTTTTGAGTTTTGTGATCATCTTAAAAACTGTGGAATAGTTTCCCAGTTGACTGCCCGTGGAACATTACGGTAAAATTGTGTGTCCGAACGCAGAAACTGTACATTGATGAATATGGTATGGTCGATGATGAGTCATGTGAAATTGCCTTTATCCTTTTAGGAATACGCTCTTGAAACGGATATGTTCACCTTAAATAAAGTTTCTACCAAATCAGTGGACAAGATTCTGTACGAAATATGGAAGGGGAGGGTCCTTAACTTGTCTTATCTTAAGATTTGGGGATGCGAAGCATATGTTAGATGACTGATACCTGACCAACTTGGTCCTAAGTGTGAGAAATGCTTATTCGTAGGATACCCGAGGGAAATCAATGGTTACTACTTCTATTAGAAGGCGGACAAAAAAGTGTTTGTTGCTCGACATGGTATATTCTTGGAGGAGGAATTCTTGTCCAAGGAAAGTAGTGGGAGCAAGATCATCCTTGAAGAAATTTGAGATGATTCACTACAAGAAACTTTGGGTCATACCGAAGTCGAGCGAGTTCCAAGCGAGGCTATGGAACAAGGCACACCATCTATTAGAAGGTCGGGGAGAGTAGTCCCAGAACATGAGAGGTACATAGGACTACATGAGATATTACTTACTGGTGATGTCAATCCCATGACTTATTGTGAAGCATTGTCACGAGAAATTTTTTAGGGATGTCTTTGAACAATGAAATCCAAATTGTAATCCATGGAAGACAACCAAGTGTGTGACCTGCTTCACTTGCCTGACCGGTAAAACCTGTCAAACAAATGGGTCTTCAAGAGGAAGACCGATATGAATGGCAACCTAACTTTATACAAGACCTATCAACTGGCTAAGGGGTTTACTCAAGTCAAAGGGATCGACTATGAGCAGACATTTGCACCAGTGGCTAAGTTTAAGTATATTCAGATCCTTTTATTTATTAATGCATTTTATGATTATGAAATATGGAAGGTGGATGTCAAAACCGCATTCTTGAACGGGATTCTCGAGGAGGATGTGCACATGGTTAAGCTTGATGGTTTTGTTAATCCTAACAGACCAAAAAAGGTATACAAGCTTAATAGGTCCATTTATGGACTAATGCAAGCATCTCGTACTTGGAACATAAGGTTCGATGACGAGGTCAAAAATATGGAATTCATTAGAAACCCCAAAGAACCTTGTGTATACAAGAAATTTGAGTGGAGTCTTAATAGTATTTTTGGTGTTTGTCGATGATACACTTTTGATTGAGAATGATATTCCTCTATTTGAACATGTTAAGGTCTTATGAGTAATGTATTATCAATGAAAGCATTGGGCAAGGCTACCTATATTTTGGGTATCCGGATCTATCGAGATAGATAAAAGAGACTCATAGGTTTGAGTCAGAGTACATACATAGGAAAGGTGTTAATGAAATTCAACATGCACGATTCCAAAAGAGGTTTCCTACCCATGTCACATGGTATCTCTCAGTATAACTCAGTGACCTAGGACACATGAGCAGAGAGAGAAGATGAGCATAATTCTCTACGCATCAACGGTTTGGTCGATTATGTATGCCATGTTATGTACAACCCCTCATGTGTCTTATGCTTTGAACATAACAAGCAGTTCTCAACATGATGTTGAGGAGGATAATTGGACAGTGATCAAGAACATCCTTAAGTACTTGAGAAAGACTGAGGATTTGATTTTGGTCTATTGTGGTGAGGAGTATCTCACATGTACAAGGTACTTTTATGCCAACTTTCAAACCGACCAGGATGACTCAAAATCACAGACAAATTACGTATATGTTTAATGGTGATGCTATCTGTTGGAAGAGTTACATACAGGATTATATGGCTTATTCAACCTTTCAGGACGAATATATATAATATTTTTGCTTACGAGGCTTGTAAAATTGGGATATGGATAGGAGAGGTTGTTCATGAGCTTGGTGTTTGAAGACGGAAACAAGATAGCGATTATCTTGTAGGCTAAAGAAAATACAGAAATTGCAATAGAATCAAGAACACAAGAACTTC
>JAOWBN010006641.1:0-11150 GCA_028565015.1 Pinguicula moranensis | reverse complement strand
CTGATCATAACACCACCAAGCAGGCCGGACAAGAAATAAAACCCGTATTTGACCCAATTGCTGCCATCAAATTCCATATGTCTCCTCTTGGTTTCCTCTCCAAGGCCCATGGGAAGGGGATGCAAAAGGCCTGATATAAACAACAAATGAGGAACTTCATCTAAAATAAATACCACGCTCGATGGAACCATAAATACAGGCAAGAAGTTCAAATTTTTTCAATCATCCCATAGTACGGAGTAACAACTTTGGAATCCCAGGATTTCAAATCAACAACAGCATATGCCTGGACATACCTGCTTTTTTTTTGATCAAAGTACTTTATAAAACTGAAAAATACTGGAGTAGGCCAGATAACCTTAGTACAGGGGTTTACACATCCCTACTCCTATTCTTCTTACCCTGAAAAAACTACCTTGTTTCAACAGAGACTATTCTATTACATCTTAATCAAACCGCATATTCGGGAGTCCTCCTTTGTCCATTTTCAGATGACCTCGCACAAGCCTTGGCAGTGTGATCACCTGTTGGAAAACTGTTGTTTTTCCTGCTGCCCCCATTTTTGCCAGATGGTCGGCTATAGCATTACCTTCTCTCAGTTGGTGTTGGATCTGCATTCTCAGGCCATTCTTTTCTCTCTGGAAGTCCTCCCAAAATTCCCAAAGGTACCATGGGGTACATTGGTTCCGTTTTATCCAGTTTGCTAGGAGTTCTGAGTCAGTTTCTAGAATAACGTTTCTCCACCCCTTCTCTTTGCAGAGTCTTAAGCCTTCCGTTGCTGCCCTGAGCTCCGCTCCATTATTTGTGTTTGTTCCCAAATGAATTGAGTATGCTGCCAGCATGTCTCCTTGATGGTTTCTTATGATTCCTCCACCTCCCGATAAACCTGGGTTTCCTATGCAGCTGCCGTCTGTATTTAATTTCACCCATCCAGGTGGTGGTCTGCTCCACTTTACCAATCTGATGCCTCCTCTTGGTTTCCATCTCACGGTGATGTTAAGCTTTTCCAAGAGTCCAACGTCCTGAACCTGCATAAATAGTTTCACTTGTGTTAGTTCAATTATGCTGGCTATCTGATTTCTTACCTCCAACCATGCTTGGTTGCCAGTCCGCACTTCTCCTTCAAATCTGGCTTTGCACCTGTGAAACCAAAGAGTCCATGTAAGCACAGCAGGTAAAATAGTGAAAATGAACCCTCTTACTCCCATCCTGTTGGTCATCAGTTTCCATTGTGTTAGACGGTCCTTCCAAGTTCGAGGGTTTGCAAATTGAATTCCCAGTAATATTGCTGCTCTTTCCCATAAGTCCCTGGCTAGCATGCCACCAGATAGTATATGATCTTTTGTCTCCTGTTTTCTTGATGAACAACAGTGGCATGCTGATACTATCTCTATTCCTTTCTTGGTAATCTGTTCATCGGTTGGTAAGCAGTTAAACCATGCCTTCCACACACATAAGGACATTTTTGGGGGGATGTGCTTGTTCCAGACCCAATCCTTAACCACCAGCTCCTCTGATCTTCCTCTGATAGAATTCCAGGCTGATTTTGTGGTGAATTTGCCTTGGGTTTCTGGTTTCCAAATAACTTTGTCCAGTTCACCACTCTGTCTGGGTTCCCTAACCGCCATTATTTCTTTAGCTAAGTCCTCTCCCACGGTTTGAATCAACAGATCTTGATCCCACTTCCCGTCCCTCATGAAATCTTTAATCTGTGCTGCCTTGTCTTGTATGTGCTGAAACCTGGATGCCAGCAGTGGTGTGTGTAGCCACTTGTCATACCAAAAAGAAGAGTTTCCCCCTCTGATCATTATTATTAAATTCTCCATCACTTCCTCTCTCTTTTCCATTGCTAGTTTCCAGCATCTTGAGTCAGTGATCCTGCCTTGCCTTTCCATGATATGCTTGCCTCTGCAATACTTGGCCTTCATAAATCTTGCCCATAAGCTGTCCTCTGTCAACAGTTTGAAACAGAGTTTCATCCCGAGCGCTTTTTGTACATCCGCCATGTCCCTTACTCCCAAGCCCCCTTCGCTCTCTGGTTTACAAATATCTTTCCATCTTTTCCAATGTACCTTTGGCTTCCCCTCCCTTTCTCCCCAAAAAAATCTTGCCATCAGTTGTCTTATTTCCTTCAGCACGTAGTGTGGGAGTTTCATGCTTGCCATGATGTGAATTGGCATGCTACCCATTACGTGCTTAATTAGGACTAATCTCCCACTTTGTGATAGAACTTTGCCCTTCCAACCCGCCACTTTCTTCCTGATCTTGTTCAGCGGTTGCTCCATCATTTGCCTCGAGATCTTTCCTATCCCAAGGGGAGCTCCCAGGTAAGTTATTGGTAGGACCCCCTCTTTGAAACCTGTTATCCTCATTATCTGATGTTTCCTCCCCATGGGAATGTGCTTTGATAAAAAGACAGCAGATTTTTCTAGGCTTACTACCTGCCCAGACCACTGGCAGTATGTTCTTAAAGCCTTCTTCAGTTCTCTTATGGATCTTACATCCCCACCAGAAAAAATTAAAAGGTCATCCGCATACATGAGATGCGAAACCAGTGGAGCTCCTACTGGGTGGCAGTAGCTTTTGATCTTCCCCTCTCTGTGCGCCTTCATCAGCAGCCTGGACAGTATGTCTTGTGCTATGATAAATAACAGTGGGGATAAAGGATCCCCCTGCCTGAGGCCCCGAGTTGACTTGAAATACCCTTCTGCTACTCCATTCATCTGGACTGTATACCACTGATCATTTATACATCTCATTATCAAACTTCTTACTTCTGTTCCAAACCCTTTGGCCTCCATTACTGCCTCCAGAAATTGCCACCTCAACCTATCATATGCTTTTGACATATCTATTTTCACCATCACATTTCCCCCTGCCTTCTTCCTATGTAGGGCTAGTAGTAATTCTTGTGCTAATCCTATGTTGTCCACTATGCTACGTTGAGATAGGAAGGCTCCCTGTTCTTCTGCCACTAGTCTCCCCATTACTTTCCCCAACCTCTGTGATAATACTCTAGAGATGACCTTATATACTACTGTGCACAGACTTATGGGTCTGAAATTCTCAAACACCCGCGGTTTATCCACTTTTGCAATGAGTGTTATGGTGTTGGAGCAGAACATCCTGGGGAAATGTGCTCCTGTGAAGAATTCCCTCACGGCTGCCACCAGATCTCCTCCTGTTGTCATCCATGTGTCTTTGAAAAAACCTGCCCCAAACCCATCCGGTCCTGGAGAACTGTTTGTGGGTATTCCCCAGAGTGCTTCCTTTACTTCTGTCTCAGAAGGTACAGCTCTAATCCTATCATTCTCCGCAGAGGTTAGCTTTTCCTCACATAACTCCTGTATTTCCAATACTTGAACGGGCCTCTCTGTATCTTGTGGAGCCAGTAATCCTTTGTAGTGTAAAATTGCTTCAGCATGAACATTTTGAGCTCCACTAATACTGATCCCATCTTCTCTCACCATACTGTCTATGATTTGTCTGTTTTGCTTCACCCTTAGGGCCGCATGAAATACTTGTGAATTCCTATCTCCTCTGGTTAGCCAGGCCTTCTTTGATTGTTGCTCTAGCCTACACATCTCTCTCTCCTCCCAAGATTTCAGATTGGCCTTGACTGCAATATACTCTGCCTCCAACTCCCTCGAGTGATTCTGTTGTATTTCAGTTTCTAGGTCGTTGAGTTTTACTTCCAGTGTCTTGATCTGTAGTTCCACTCGTCCAAAAACTTCCCTGTTCCATGTCCGCAGTACTGCTCTCATGTGTTTTAACTTACTCCCCAGTGTTCTTAGCCCCATTCTACCATTTTGCACCCTCCATTCTTCCTGGATCATCGGAAAGAAAAATTCACTCATGAGCCACATATTCTGGAATCTGAATTGCCTCCTTCCGTATTGTACCCTTGCTTCCTCCATATCAATGCAAAGGGGTCTGTGATCTGATAGCTTCCTGGGCAGCAAACTACAGCTGCTGTTTGCCCGCCATTGAAGGAATTCCGTGTTAACCATGGCCCTATCCAATTGTGCCCATGCACGGCTCATTCCTGACTGACCGTTACACCATGATAGTTTGGGTCCTCGGTATCTCAGATCAACCAACCCACAGTCATGTATACAGGCATTGAATTCCCTCATTGGCGTCTGCGGTCTGCTCCTTCCACCACTTCTCTCCCCATTTGATCTGACAACGTTAAAGTCTCCTATTACCATCCACGGCTTTCCTCCCGGTTGAATACTTTCCATATGACTCCATAATGATCTCCTCCGGGTGTATTCACATTTCCCATACACAAACGTTACCATAAGTTCAACCTGTCCCTGTTTCCATATACCAGTTATTGCTTGCTCGTGCATTTCTGTCACCTCAAAATGCACCGCTGCGTCCCAGAAGAGCCAGATTTTGCCATTTTCCGCCTCGTTAGCAACGTACCGATTGAATCCCATTCTGATCGCAAATCTGCTCATTCTAGTTTCGGGCTGAAATGGTTCTGCAACCGCTACTAGTCCAAAATTCATTTTCGCCCTCCACCTTTTAATATACCTGTTTGCTTTCTGTAGACCTCTACAGTTCCAGAAAACTATCCTTTCTTGCATTCCCCTGGGGTCCTACCCTTTCCTGTTACCCTCCCTTCTTGTTGTGTTCCTAGAGATCTCTGTGATTCCTTGGCGGCACTGCAATCCGCGCTGATCTCCGTTGTGTCTTTGGGGAACCCTTTTGCCCTCTCTCAGTTCGCCCCTCTTGTGCAGAATCGGAATCATAAACCTTTTTCTTGCCTCGCCTTATGTCTCCTTCACCATCTTCGCTGTCCGATGGGGCTTTTGATTGCACTTCCTCCAAACCTTTTTCCCAAAATCGACCCTCCATCTCTGCTCGCTCCACTTCTTCACACCACAGGGTCCTTCTTGATCTGTCCTCCTCCCGACCCTCTAGTCCTTCACTAGCTTCTTTAGTCTTTGTTTCCGGGCCTACCTTCTCTTGATTCTGCCCTTCTTCCTTGTCCCTTTCCTTTTTTTCCTTGCTTTTTCTCTTGGACGACCCATATCTAAGCCCCTTGTCGAATTGTGTGGGCAAGAAACCCCCGGGTTATTATTGGTCTCTTCCATCCGCTTCAGGCCTACTTCTTTGTACACCAAATTAGCACCTGCCATATGGAAAAGTGGGGTGCTCCCCAAGCCAACCCGATTAATTCTTGACTCCTTATCGCTTTGGACTTCGCGCTCCTCTCTTAAGTCTTGTTGACATTCGAAATCCCGCCTATCGGCGTTTTCTGAATTATGATCCAACGGGTGGATACTGTCCTCGTCACTTGTATACTGTTTTGCTTTTGACGTGGACCCCTCTGTCTCCATCCTTTGTTGGGCTTTGTCCATTTTGCCCTTCTCCGTTTCTGGCACCGTCGCCTTTCCCCTCAATTCTGGCTAGTCGTCCTCATCTAGGTTCGTCGCCGTCTTTGCCCTTGTAGCCGGTTGCTGCTCGACCATTTTTTTTCCACACCTTAGGTTCTTCCCTTACTTGTACCGGGTATATCCCTTCTTTCAGCACTAGATGAATCGGTGGCACCTGTGTGTATGGGTTTGTTTTCCTAATCAAAAGTCTTACACAGTCGAAATCTTGGAACTCTGACCGCGGCTCTTCCACCTTGATCAGCTGCCTATGGGGGCCGTAAGTTCTTTGAAGATGCGCATGTTCCAGCAATGCACTGGAATACCACTGAAACTTACCCATTTATCATTGGGGTGTGAAGCGGCATCCGGCGACCAGCATCTGATCTCTTCCAGTCCAACCCGCATCCACCTCGAAGGGTCCTCCAGAAAAATCTTCATTTGATCCTCTGACTGTGTCTGGATGAGTACCTGAGTACCCGGCATTAACGACACTTTGACCGCTTCCAGGCCAGCCTGGCTGCGTATCTCCCGGACGATCTGGTCACGAGCAACTCCCTTCAGTTCTGCCACCAAACACCACCTCAGCCATTCTGTTTCTTTTTCGGTTGGCTCCATTGCGATTTTGCAGGTTTTCGATACCGGTTTTTTTTCCTGCGCCGGTTTGCGACCTAGGGCCCCTCCTCTTACTTGTTGGGGCGTGTTTTTTTGGAATCTAGCCACATTGGCTTTAATCGTTCCTTCCCCTGCTTTTGTCTCGTTCAGTTTCACCACCTTTTTTCCTATACTGTCCTTTATTGTCCTGAATCTCACAAACCCAAAATGTTTTCCTGCTTGGTCCACCTTTGCCGGAATTATAATGGAGGCAATTTCTCTGAGGTCCTCAAGGGCCGCTTACAGTTCTGGTTCTTTCCAGCCCTCTGTGAATTTTGTGCAATAGAAGACCACGCCTTCCTTCCGTAGTGTGTTTTCGTCGATCCAGTTTTTTCCCCCGCTCTTGCGTTCCTGCTGAGTGTTCTCCTTATGTCACGTACCATTCTCTTTGTCTCTGAAACCTGTTACTTCCTCACCTATCTCGGCCTGACACCCATTGGACGGCCCTATGGGTGGAGGAGGAAGGTCCGCCTCCTCAACCACCATCGGAAGACCAATGGGGTC
Source organism: Pinguicula moranensis (assembly GCA_028565015.1). NCBI lineage: Eukaryota > Viridiplantae > Streptophyta > Magnoliopsida > Lamiales > Lentibulariaceae > Pinguicula > Pinguicula moranensis. Next base: position 4,608 of record JAOWBN010006641.1, on the reverse strand, counting down.
GTGTAGCTCAACAGTAAAATTTTTGTCTCAAAAAGTAGAGAGATGCGAGAGAAAATTTTCAAGAGAGAGAAAATTTAAAATGGCTAAGATTCGTTCAGGGACCGGATTATAATGTTATGAAATGACCTCTTTTTTTATCCTACTCCATTCTTAACGGATTTTCAAACCAAATCAAACCAAATCAAATCTATCCAGTATAACTCGCATTTTGGCAGGGTCTGGGGAGGGTGAGATGTACTCAGTCGTACCCTAACCTCTAAAAAGAGATCTAAAAAGAGATTAAGAGAGTGTTTCCGTAAAAACCTCGGCTCTTTGAACACACAAAAAAAAAATCAAGAGAGAATGGGAGGGAGAGGAGAGAAGATGGTAACCGCCTACCGTCAAGTTGCACAAATTGCCTACAGACAATGTGTTTATAAGTCCGGATGAAGAAACCAACTTAATTACATCTATTAGGTTAGGTGTTGACTCGGAATAGAATAAATTGTATAATACAATGTACGAATCAAAGAATATTCCATAGATTTATTGTTTTAAAATTATAGAAAAGCATTGAAATAGAGTTGTCCCCATGAATTAGTTTCACATATCACATCCAATTTCCAAAGCCAACTCTCCCAATAAAAGCTCTTCACGCAATTTCCGTAGAAAAAAACAATTCTCAAAAACCCTCATAACCAGAAGCCCATTGTCTAGCCCAATTTTCAATACCGCACTACCCATTAAATGGACGAGCCATATATGAGCTAGGGTATGAAGATGAAAAATAAATTATAAATTTATATTATAAGTTATAACTTTATCTTTGTAAATTTAATATAGTATTAAGTTATAAGTTTATATTATTATAATTCAAAATCCTAACCCTAACCCTAACCCCTAATTCGTAATGTATGTTTAAACTCGGAATAATACATGTGACATGTATAAATTTCAAGAAAAAATATATTATAATTATTTAAATAAAATATGACAAAATATGATTTTTAATAAAAAAATTTAAATATTTTTTTGATTTGTAATATTATTATATTTAAACACAATTTTTTTAATTTTTTTTTAATGTTATTTAAATTTTAATAATACAAATCTCCTCACAGAAACAATTTATGGTAAGAGAAGACCAATCAAGTTACTTTGTCAAACAATTGTACAGACATAAAGTGAGCTCCTTAATATAAACGGCAGCTCCTAGCAGAAACATGATAGTAATGTGAAGAAGGGTTCTTCATAGACCGAAGGAAAATAGCTGAAACATGATAGTAATGTCTAAGGCATTCAACCGGGTTAGATGGGACTTCCTAGAAGCAATGTTGAGCTCAAAAGGTTTCAGGTAGGATACAGTGAAATTGATCATGCGCTGCATCGAGCGGCAGTGGTTCACAGTCCAACTAGGTGGTGTATCCATGAATTCTTCCAATCTGGCTGGGGTCTAAGACAAGGGGACCCTCTCTCCCCTTATCTCTTCATCCTGGTCCAGGATACCCTTTCACAACTGCTGAACAAAGGTTTTGAAGATGACACCATTGTACACTACACTCATTGATACGATCTTCAATTAAAATTCCAATTCTAATTCATATGAAGATTTTGATTCGAGGATGAATCCTTCCCAGGAGGGAGAGGATGATGTGATTATTCGGGGTCCGAGATGAATTTGGATACTTGCATGATTTAAAGTAATTGGATCCTGCAATGTGAATTATAGTAAAACGCGGTTTTGTGGTTTCTTCCCATAAAAATACAAACATGGTCGGATCGATCTGAAATTTTAACTAGAGTTCAAAAACTCATTGATATTATTCTTTTTCCAAGTAGATTTGATTTGAACGGTCCGATCGTGAGATATGAATTTCGGAACAGACTGCTCTTGTTCAGTCATGATCTGCTATTTACAGCACTATGCAGCCTCGATATTATTAGAGATTGAATGTCTGAAAGTGTTGTGATCGAACTAAAATTTTATCAAGCGACAGAGGACTTCTCAATACATATTATGACATGAGGAGATCAAATTCTAACAGTCTGATGATGAGTTATTGTTTTCAGAATATACTGTTCTCAAATTGGAAGTTGCACGCAATATATGGAGACCAGATTAAGCATATGACATGTTGCACGCTTCGGAGACCACGGCCCCTGCTAAAAGCTGCCAAGGGGATGTTCATTTGATTTATTATGTATTTTAGTTAAATTAATCCATTACTTTGTTAGGATTTCGAATATTAATGTAACTAGTAATTTCCTACTTTTTAGGAACTAAGTTAGTATGAGCTTCTTACTTAAGTAAGGTCCAATTTAAATAGGAGTTAAATTAGTTCTAGTGGTCGATTAAAATTGTAGCTTATTTAAAGGCAGATTTCATCCTTTTTCAGAAAGATTTTTTACGTTAATTTCATTATGAGCTTTGAGAAAGATCTCTTTGTTTATTGAATTCCTATTCTAATGAGAATTAGGTTGCATGCATCTTAAAGTACATGTAACGGCTGATTCTATGGTACTCGTATTTATCATAGTGTAGATCCTCGGGTAGGAGTATGATTGAACCTCTGGTTTACATTCGTTTATAGCGTAGTTGGCTAGGGGCTGATGTTCCATGTTTGATTGGGTTTTTACGGCATAATACGTTTCTTCCATCTCCGTTCTCTTTCATCCTTCTATTTCGTGTAACTTTTTATTGCGTTGCACAATCTATCCTTTTAATTTTTTTTAATTTCGAAATCTGTCATTAGTGTGTTTTTGTTAATACAAGAATAAGTTTCCGACTCCACGTTTATCTTCCACAAGCAAAAATTTACATCAGGCACTTTATCAATATTTTGTCTACCTCTTCCCCTATTTGAGTAATGCCCACGAAAATGCTTGCCTCTGCCTCTTTGATATTGTCCACGACGATTTTGTCGTTGGACATTTAAACCATTTGCTTGTGGAAATGGCTTGGACCCGGTGGGTCTATCTTGGTGGTTCTTTAGGAGCAAAGTATTGTTTTACTCAGCCACCAACATACATGAAATGAGTTCTGAATACTCAGTAAATTTTTGCTCTCGGTACTGTTGTTGCAGAATCGTATTGGAGGCATGAAATGAGGAGTATGTTTTCTCTATCATTACAGAGTCTGTGACATTGTCACCACATAACTTCAGAACAGACGTGATTTTAAATAATGTTGAGTTATACTCACCAACGGAATTGAAGTCCTGGAGGCACAAATGGGTCCAATCATATCGTGCCTTTGGTAGTAGCACAGATTTTGGTGTCCATATCGTTTTTATAGATTTGTCCATAATTATAATGGGTCTTTTACCGTCAGATATTCTGTTTTGAGTTCATCATGTATATGATGCCTCAAGAATATCAATACTTTGGCTCGATTTTGTGGTGTTGCTTTTATTTTCAGCTTTGATCATCTCACCTAAGATTTTTGCCTCTAGGTGGATTTCAGCATCGAAAATCCATGATAAGAAATTTGATCCCGAAATGTCAAATGCATTAAAGTCCAATTTTGCAAGAGGGGCCATTTCTAGAACATGAAAAATAATCTAGTAAGCATATGCGCACTTCATTTTTGCATCAAACATAAAAAGTTTATGCAAAGAAACCATAAAATTCTGATTTTTCGTAAACTGATTAGTGCGAAATTTATTCCGTAAACGTAAAATCATTACACAAGCACATATACTATTTTTTTCACTTCAATGCTATGTGAGGTAGATTATTCTACTTGCCAAATCGACCAAAAATTAATAACAAGCAATAGCATTTTGAATAACATGAACAAAATAATCATGATAGTTTCTTACAAAAAATAGTGATCAAATCTTACAACTTTGGAGAATCGAGCAATAGAGTAACGAAGGATTGTATATTAACATGAATAGTGATAAAAAAAACAAAAAAAAAACAAATTCTTAATCCTCTATAACGAATGTTAGAACGCTAATATTCTAACACTTTATCATGAGCGTTAGAATTTACATCCATACTAAATGTTTATGACAGTCTATTCTCTTTAACCTTAACAATTCTTAATTCAAACATTAACATAATAATGAATAAAAAAATGATTTTTTTTATCCAAAATAAGAAACGATTTCTAATAACTATTATTGTATAAAGCATTTCTTATCTAGCTAAACAACCAAAATTCATCAAGAATAATTCGGCCTATGTTCTGTAGGAAAGTAGTGATTATAGGTTATAATGATTATAATTCAATTATAAGCACATTTTTTCAAAAAATAACTCTTCATTTTTTAAAACAAATTATTATAATCCAATTATAAGCATAAGAGGGTCTGCGCAAAACACCCCCTCAATTGAAGAAGAATTTTCTTTATATCACTAACGTTTCAGTCATGTCAATTATAATGATGATTATGATTCTAATAATTATGTCACTAACGCATGACGTTTCAATCCACTCCATGAATAAACCAATTGCTTCCCATCACCAACTATCTCTGCAACAATCAAACTGATTTCAACTAAATTCCCTTTGTTTCTCTTCCGAAGTTTCCCATTTCTAATAACCACTAGTAATTGCCCGTGCCCTCAGGGCACAGGTGTCAAAACATACACCAGCACATGCAAAATGGTCATGCGTGAAGG
>JAOWBN010006640.1:0-22842 GCA_028565015.1 Pinguicula moranensis | reverse complement strand
AGACTGTTGACCAAACTCCGAAGATGCAGTTGCACAAGAGATGCAAAATTCAATATTCCATGAAACTTTGATATTAAAGAAATACCTTTCAAGTTGTAATTGGTTCTCAGTCGGTAGAGTGCGAAACAGGAATGGGTTCGCAGTAAAATTGGGCCTATATTCAACACATTGAGCAACTTGTTCTATTTTTGTCGAAAAGGTTGTAACATAAGATCATATCAGACTTGAGTTGCATTTTGATGCTCCCCTGCAACTTGTTTTCCACCATCGCCATGTTATTCAGTAGCCCCGCAGAACATGAGTTGGAGTATTTTCAAAGAATTCAAACACCAGGCTATATGTTTATCATTCTAAAATCTCTGGACAAAATACTCTAAACGACAATCATGGTTTAGAGTATAAAATGTACAAACTAGGAAACCGAAATTTCCACGATTCAAACGCCTTCAGTATCAATATAAAGCCCTTTCAAATTTATGGTATTTCTACAAACTTGCAAACGCTTTGTCTCGATTGATGTCTTATCCTTGGCTCTATAACAATCAAAGTTGGATCCTTTCTTATTTGGTCCCCTTTTTTTTCATCTTTTTCGTCTTCTGCTTCGATCTTGGTTCCTCTGTTTTCTCAAACTCAAAACAAAACCCAAATGTCGCTTTATTCTATAAAAGACAAATCGAATATGCAGAAAACCGCCCCTCATTGTACCAAAACAAGATCACATAAGTGGGAATCAGAAGAAGCACCATCGGAATAGAAAGCGGAAACTTCCAACGCCCGACGCCAACTCTTTCTCAACCCCGATCCTTTCTTGTTTGATCCCCTTGTTTCATCTTTTTACTTCTTGAAAGCGAGGGAAAGGTTTTGAAGCGATTGTTGTTCTTGGCATATGAGCATGCGGTTTTATCTCCAAAAGAAGAACTTCTCTCGTCTTCAGAAGGCTATCCATAATGTTCAAAATTGCCTGAAAAGCAATGTTCGGCCGATATTCTTCACAATTCCCATATCATCCGAACTCAACAATTGATAGGTCTTTCCAACTTTACCAATTTCTAAAGATGCATCTTAAAGAATAAAGATAATGCTTGGCTGTTTGTTGTCACTTATATTTACAAGAATAACCGGAATTCCAGGTCCTTCATCAACAGCAGGCTCCGACTTCTCCATCTCATCACACACGGAGGCTTCAGATTTCAATCTCTTAGGAGAAACAACGTCGTCCACTTGCTCAAATTTTTCTTCCTTTTCTGCCCTTTATTTTGGAGCGCCTCACCATTGTCCTTCCACTATCTTGGTCAAGAAAACTGGTAATTACCCGCAACTACTAAGTTGTTTGCGTCCATGTTACAGCATCTCCAGCAAAGAATGTCAACTGGTCTATCAGCAGTACCCTAAGGTAAAACCACCACCACCTACAGCAGAAGGGTTCAAGAGGGCTACACTAATTCCAGATAGAATAGTTATACATGTATTTTTTTTTTTTTTTTTAATTTGATCCCCCTTGAGATATTATAATTATATTTGATTACAAATAAAAATTATTGGTTGTGTAGTTAAGTCGGTAGAAGGTCTAACTTTTTGCATGATCAGAAGCCACCCAGGTTCGAATCTTTGCTCAAGCATTTCCTGCTTTTTGGACTCCTTGCATTTTTTAAGAATAAAAAATAACAAAAGGAGTTTTGTGGCTTGAATCTTTGCTTTGGCATTTCTTGCTTTTTGCCTTTTGGATTCCTTGCTTGTTGGACTCCTTGCATTTTGTAAGAATAAAAAATAACAAAAGAGTTTTGGATGTACTCAACTTTGGTTGTAAAATTATTAATTACAAGTTCAATCACTACATTATATACAATTTGTGATTCATTATTAATTCTATTAAATTCTTTTTTATTTTTTATATTTCTTTAATATAATTATTTTTTGTAATTTAATTCTTAGCTGGATTACAACCAAATTTTAAAATTCTGAATTTGTTTATGTTATAAAAATGTTTTTGTGAAGATATCACTACAATTATTGTCTAAACAAATGTCTTACTAAAAATATTATTGAAATGATTTTTGTATAAAAAATATTATCTAAAACAACCGTAATATTAATCTTACATTTTTTTATAGGATTATTTGACTTGTTTTCATTTGAACGTGCATAGCCGGTCGGACCATATTCAACTCGGCCTATACGCACTCTACCCAAACAAAAACAAAATTGGCCCCCCTCGCTTGAAATCCTGGCTTCGCCCCTGGGGCCATGACCGCGGGCTTAGGCCCGAGATTTACCCGGTCCATGTGGAGGGATCGCTTTGCATGGTCCCGGAAACCTCGATTATCCAACAACATTTTTTTTTGATATTTTGGACACCTTCCGTGGCTTTTAGAAAAAGTCCTAGTATATGCGTATTATTCTAAAGTTTAAGGAGCATTCTATTATTATTCTAAAGTTTAGGATATTATGTTATAAATATATAAGCCCATGGGTAATTTATATAAGGGTAAAGTTGTCCTTAAATTTTTAATCTCTCCAACTTAAAGACGTGAAGTGTTGAAAATAATTTGGGTGATGAATAGGGGTGAGCAAAATTCCCGATGGTAAACGGTGATACCGTTTATTGTCGGGAATCGTTACCGTTATATTGTATTGTAACTGTTTTATGGTAATATGGAATGGTAACGGTTTTGATTTTTAATTACCGTTTTAAAATGGTACGGTAACGGTAATTACCATTACCGTATCGTTAAATACCGTTTACTGTTTTCTTGACCAAAACGATGCGTTTTGAGATTTTATATCTATTTTCTTTGTGTGTGCAATTCGAGAAGGACATTAGGGCACTAAACGATTATCTCCCTTGTGATTCACACGTATTGTGACTTTGCGTCTTCCTCTTTCATTCTCACCAGAACGAGACCCTAGGGCACACTATTCGCGGCGGCGGCGACTTCTCAGAGAACTTGACAAAGGTAAGGGTTTCGAAGTTTTTTTATGCTGATTTAGTTTGCTGATTTGCTCGTTTGGAGTTAATTAGGAGTTTACTTCGCACTTCAAGTTCTTGGGTTGGTTTAGTTTGCTGATTTGCTCGTTTGTAGTATGTAATCGTGTTGTTTCGGTTCTGATTCTGGCCCCTAGGTTGTACATTTCAAAAATTATAGATAAAGTTCTTCATACATGGCTTAGTATTTGTCGGTTCTGATTTGTAAATCAATTTGCGTTATTGTGTTAGAATATTTAAATTTTTCTATGAGCTCGTGTTGTTGTGTATTAAAATAATTATTTTTCTTGGTTGTTATTCCCCAATTTATGAAACTTCATATGTACTCGAAGTTGTTGTCTAGTTGTTTCATATTTTCACACCACACTGGGTTACGGTAAAATACCATAGTGAATAAGAAACAAAAAGTAATGGTTTCGAAACAAATTTAATCCATGTCAGCGAATAAGAAATAAACGGTAACGATAAAATACTGTTATCGTACCGTTTAACGCAATATCGTAACAATACAGTTTTTCGATATTATGGTACAGTAATGGTAATAAAAAAATATTACCGTTAAAAAATAGTATGGTAATGATAATGTCTATTACCTTTATCATTTATCATTTACTCACCTCTAATGATGAATTATTTGAACTCTATAAGTTTAAGTGGGTAAATTGTACTTTTTTTTAATAATTAAATAATAAAGAATGGCCGATGAAACTGGGAAAAAATGCCCTGAGTTTCATCTTACAAAAATCTGGCTATTTCTGTATCAATTTCTCAATCTTATTTTAGAATTTTTTATTAAATTAGAATAAATGTAATGAATACAGATTTAAATGCCAACATTGTTTACTCCACCTTAAACACAACTGCATTAATTTTGTGGAATTCTTCAAATTGGAACCGTTGTCTTCCCAATCTCGCCATGACAGAGGTCCGTCCGTGTATTCAACAGTTTATTATCTCCATCTGGCACTGAATCCAATCCACGAAGCTGTAGTTTCCTGCTCTTCTATTTGCCCTCATCCTTACCCAAGTACTGAACATGAAATCTTCAAAGGCCACTGATAGGTGTTCGCCACCAGCCGCAAATGCCACTACGTTTCTAGTTATCCAGATTTTCTTTGTTTTCGATTCCTGATAAGAAGCATGTGTCCCTGGTAATTGATTCTAGGATCAAGGTGCAGTATTAGAGGACGATCAAGCCATATGTACAACAACCTCCAAAATTTGTAAGTCCAACTGCATATTGTGTATACATGATTTGTTGTCTCCTCTGCAGTTTGGGATAATTTACATAAGTCGCTTATATTGCTTGGCGGCATGATATTGCTGTCTTTGTATGTTCTTTAATGTAGGTATTCTACTCTATAGTAATCGCCAGTTGAAAACTGTAACTTTCGGTGGAGCTAAATTGTCTTCCCCTATTGAGTTTAACGGTGGGTCCTCTGCACAGATTAGACCCTTTGTTCTGTGCATCAATTGGTAAGCACTTTTGGTCGTGTATTCCCCCCCTTCTTGATTCCATATCCACGTATCTGCCTGCTGTTGTGTTATATGCTCCTGCAATTCCTGTTGAAGTTGTGATATGTATTTTCTTTCATATATGAATAGGGGTCTACGCCATATCCATTTCCATCTCTAGCTTCCATTCAGCATTTCCATCTTTGAGGCAATTGTTTAAAATTTATTGTCAGCTGTTGAATATAATATGTCAAATTTTGTACATAATCTGTGTTGCCCCAACCACTTATCCTCCAAGAACAATGTATTAGTCCCATCTCCCACTTTTCTTATCATACTTCTCTAGAACTAGTCCTCCATCCATATGTATTTCATTATTTCCTTCCACCAGGTTGATGATCTTACATTTTGATATCCTTCCTTGTTCTTCAAAATGGATAGAACGTTGTAGTCTACCATATTTAAACTGTAGTAGTATAGACCAACAACTATCATTCTCTGCTATAAATTTCCATTCCCACTTAACAAATTGTGCTTCATTTAATAATTCCAGTTCCATGACTCCTAGCCATTCATTTTTCTTAGCCTGTGTGATTTGGTGCCATGAGATCCAGACTATTTCCTTCCATTTTTTTTTTAAATATATTAATGCATTAAATTAAAACCTGAAGTGTTACCCCGTTGGTGGACAGGTTGATCATTACAAAATTGGTACTTGGGAGCCTAATGTCCCTTTCCCTATTGAAACATAGCAACTACCTAACCATTTTTTGTCCAAAAACTATCCTAGCCTGATGTTGGGGATGTCCCATTTATCAAGATGCACTTGCCCTCTAAGAGTCCGCGGCAGTTGCTGAGTGGACCAGAATATGGCATTGTTCCCTGCTGAGCCTTGTTTAGCCAAGTAGTCAGCTATTGTGTTGCCTTTGCGCAGCTGATGGTTAATGAGGACTCCAGTTCCCTCTTTCTCCTTTTTGAAGATGTCCCAATAGTCCCATAGATACCATGTGGTACACTTTTTTTTTTGATAGGTAATAATGGCCAGACCACATCACAGATCGGGGTATCCTTTGGGCCCAGGGGCCCGCCGACTAATCCCCACAGAATGTCAAAGCAGATATCACCAATTGGATTCGAACCCCAGACCTCACTAGGCAAGCCCTGTGTGTCTGGAGTCGAAACCATGGGGTACACTTATCTTGCTTAAACCAATTGGTGAGGAGTAATGAATTCGTTTCTAAGATCACGTTCCTCCATCCTTGCTCCTTACAAATTCGTAGGCCCTCTGTAGCTGCTCGCATTTTCGCACTATTATTTGTGCCCATACCTAGTGACACGGAGTATGCTTCAAGCAGATCACCATGGCTATTTTTGATGATTCCTCTACCCCCGGAGATTCCCGGGTTTCCTAGGCAGCTCCCATCCGAGTTTAGCTTAACCCATCCTGCTGGAGGTCTGTTCCACTTGACCAGTCTAATTCGTCCTTTTTGCCTTCCCACGACTCTAATATTCTTCTGCTCCAAAGCTACCTCATCTTGAACCTGCAAAAGAAGTTTTCCATTAGATAGCTCTATTATAGGTGCAATTATTTTCCTTACCTCCATCCACGTTTGGTCCTTGGTCTGGTAGTAATCTTTGAACCTTGCCCTGCACCTGCGCACCCATAAACACCAAGTTAAGATAGCCGGCATAATTACAAAAAGTAAACCTCTGAATCCAGCCCGGAATACATTGCTCTTCCATTGCATGAGGCGAGCCTTCCATTGGTGTGGGTTGACAAAAGTGACACCCATAGTAGTAACAGCTCTCTCCCACATTTCAGTAGCCAGCGCCCCTGTAGATAATATGTGATCTAAGGACTCCTCATGTTTATTCTCACAGCATTGGCAGGTTGAGACCAGTGTAATCCCTTTTCTTTGTAGTTGGTCATATGTAGGTAGGCTACTGAACCATGCTCTCCAGGAGCAAAGTGACATTTTTTTGGGGATGTGTTTGCTCCAAATCAAATCCTTCACTTCCAACATTTCTAATCTTATCCTCACTGATTCCCACGCTGTCTTAATTGAGAACTTCCCATCTAATGTTGGTTTCCAAATAGTAATATCATTGCCTTCCCCTTGTCTAGGTAGACTAATTCCCATGACCTCCTCTGTCAGCTCTGGTCCAATCGCATGTACGAATTGAGCAATGTTCCACATCCCAGCATTGGTGAAATCCTGCACCTGAGCATTAGACGTAGTGATGTGTGGCAGTCTGCTGGCTAGGTATCCATCACTTAACCACTTGTCAAACCAAAAATTCGAAGTGCCCCCCTTTATTTTGATCTGGATATTCTCCCACACCTCTGTTTTCACTCCCATAATAAAATTCCAGAGCCTTGAGTCTGAGTTCATGCACTGCACCTCCATTATATGTCTGCCCCTGCAATATTTAGCTTTTAAAAATCTTGTCCAAAGGTTGTCCTCAGTCATAATCTCAAAGCACAATTTCATTTTCATGAGCCTTCCGGACATCCGCCAAATCTCTGACCCCCAGCCCACCCTCATCTTCAAGTCTGCAGAGGGACTCCCATCTCTTCCAGTGCAACTTTTGTTTACCATCCTTCTCACCCCAGAAGAAATTTGCCATCATTTCTCTGATTTCCTTTATAGCATAGTGAGGGATCTTTAGCCCAGCCATTATGTGGTTTGGTAAACTGCTCATCACGTGCTTGAACAAGACCAACCTTCCTCCCTGTGACAGTGGACTTCCTCTCCATCCTGAGACCTTTTTCCTAATTTTTAACATCAGGGGCTCCAGCGTTTGCCTATTCAACCGTCCTGCATTTAGTGAGGCACCTAGGTAAGTCATTGGTAAAGTGCCTATCTTGAAACCTGTTATGCTGATGATCTGATTTCTTCTGATCAAAGATATGTGCTTTGACATAAAAATAGCAGATTTTTCACAGGAGAGGCTCTATCCTGACCATGTACAATAAGTATTCAAAACCCTCTTCAGTTCCCTCATTGATCTTGCACATCCATTTGAGAAAATCAGCACATCATCTGCGTACATTAGATGTGAGATTAAAGGGCTACCAATCGGGAGTTTATACCTTTTCATTCTCCCCAACTGATGGGCTTGCCGAAGCATCGCATCAGTAGACCTCGTACTTCTTCAGAAAACCCCTTTGCTTGCAACACATCCTCAAGGAAATTCCAATGCACATTATCATATGCTTTGGCCATATCTAGTTTAATTACTACATTTCCACCAGGCTACTTCTTATCTATGAAATGGAACATCTCCTGAGCTAGTGTGATGTTATCCATGATACTCCTCCCAGTCAGGAAAGCTCGTTGCTCCTCTGATACCAATCTGGTTACTACCCTTCCAACTCTGCCTGCCAATATTTTAGAGATTACTTTATAAACCACTGGGCATAGGCTTATAGGTCTAAACTGACTAAAAGAGGTTGGCTTTTCAGTCTTTGCTATGAGGGTGATAGTATTGGAATTAAACATTCTTGGAGGTTCTATCCCAGAGAAAAAATCTCTCACTGCACCAATGAGGTCCCTGCTTGTGATCTGCCAAGTTGCCTTGAAAAATACCGAGCCAAAACTATCAAGGCCTGGAGCACTATTGCTAGGGATGTCCCAGACTGCTTCCTTAACCTCAGATTCGGATGGGACTGCCTTGATCATGTTATTCTCATCTGCCGTTAACCTTTCAGAGCACAATTCCTGTAATGCACCCATATAGTTCCTTCTCCTGGTTTCACTGTCTGTCATCAGTTGCTGAAAATGATTCACTGCTGCCTCATGTATTACCTGGGCACCCATTAGCCTGCTCCCATTTGCCAGTTGCATACTGTACAGGTACTTCTTATGTTGCTTAACCCTCATTACAGCATGAAAGATTTTCGTGTTTCTGTCTCCTCCAATGAGCCATGCCCTCTTAGACTGCTGTTCTAATCTACTGATTTCCATATCCTCCCACTTATGCAGTTCTGATTTGGTGGTCATAAACTCAGCTTCCACCGCATCCGAATGTCCTAGTTGCAATGTGTTCTCTAGCCTGTCCAGCTTGTCCTGCAATTGACTAATGTGCATCTCCACTCTGCCAAAGCACTCTCCATTCCATCTTCGCAACACAAGCCTCATCTGTTTAAACTTATATCCCAATGTTAACAACCTCACTGTTCGATTGCTACTATTCCACTCTGTCTGTATCAAAAGTAGGAAAGCATCACTGGAGGTCCACATGTTGAGAAATCTGAACTGTTTCCTCCCATATCCAGCATCCTGTTCTTCCAGACTTACTAAGACAGGTCTATGATCCGAAGATTTCCTGGGTAACAGTGAAAATTGACTCGTGACCTTCCATTGCAGTAAATTTGTATTCACTAGCGCCCTATCCAGTTGTGCCCATGCACGGCTATGTCCTAGCTGGCCATTATACCAAGATAAACGGGTACCAGTCGCTCTCATATCAAGCAGACCACACCTGCGAATGCACTCATTGAACTCCATCATCGGGCCAACCTGTCTGTTAGCTCCCCCTTGTCGATCTCTGTTCGATCTAATTACATTGAAGTCACCTACGCCTATCCAAGGTGAGTTTGTATTCAAACTCTCCAAATAGTTCCATAGTGATCTTCGCAATATGTAAGAGCATTTTCCATATACAAAAGTGACTAATAGGATAATATTGCCTTGTTGCCATCTTCCTATAACCGCCTGCTCATGAGAACTGAGTACTTCAAAATCTACAGTAGCATCCCAAAACAACCACAACTTCCCCAGTTCTGTTTCATTAGAGTGGAATTTTGACAGGCCAAAGGCATGCGCATATCTGCCCATCCTCTGCGCCAATTGGAATGGCTCTACTATAGCTAGTACACCAATGTTGTATTGAGCTATCAAAGATTTAATGTGCTTCCTTGATTTTCTAAGTCCTCGGCTATTCCACAAGAAGATCTTATCTTGCATCCTAGTCACTGACTTTTTTCCGGTCCGGCTAGTCTCGATCCTTCTAAACCTGTTTGAGACTGGCTGACAGGGGTATATTCCTGACTGATCGTTGTTGCCCTCTTTGAGGCCCTTTGTGTCCCTTCCCCTTCCCCTCTGTAATAGGTTCTGAGTCATATATCTTGTTCTTTCCCTTTGCTATTCGGGTTGCACTGTCCTCACTGTCTGAGGTGCTCTTTTCTTGTGCTTCATCCCCTCTATTAGTTTCCCAGAATCTGCCCCACTTGCTGCGACCTCTGCTGGATCCACACTAATTCCTATATCTCCATCTTCCCCTTCTGTAGTAGCCTGGACCCCATTCACATTCCCGTCATCAGTTGGCTCCCCCGGTCGAATTTCCAATCCGCTAGCATCAATTCCGACAAACATTCCCTGTTTATTCCGCCCCCTTCTTTTTGATGATCCATACCTCAGACCTTTGTCCCACTGTGGCGAGATCTGATCTCCTGCAACACTAGCACAAATCGAGCCTTCTAAATTTCTCATACCTAAAGGTTGCCCTGGTGCGTTAGTCTCAGCAGTCTGCACGTCACTCGGGGTTTGTGCCCCCTGTTGTCCTGTGAGACTTGACCCATCGGTACTTATTTCCTGCTCCTTGTTTACCACAACCTGTTCCGGCATCTCTTTCCCTTACGGTCCAAGCTCAGTGTCTAACGGTAACAATTCTTGGGTTATGTGTCCCTGATTTTGCACCGCAAAATTATCCTCTCTGATAGGTGACAAAGTATTATCCCCTGACCTGACAGGTGACATCACCTTTGTCTCTTCCTTCCCCGGTTGTACCTGATCAAAATCCGATACCGGCGGAATTTTCCTCAACTCCGGTTAAACACTCTCGTCCAGGGCAAACTGAGACGGATCCGCCGCACACTGCCTCTGCTCCACCATTTTTTTTCACACCCTTGGTTCCTCCCGCACATGAACCGGGTATAATTCTTCGTTCACCATCAGATTAATCGAACGCACCGCCATCGACGGATTCTTCTTACGAACCAACAACCTAACACAGTCGAAATCTTGAATTTCTGATCTTGGTTCCTCAACCTGTAGTAGTTGCCCTATTTCGCTTGTCATCAACCGGAGGATACGCAGGCTCCAACATTGCACTGGGACACCACTAAAGCATATCCAACGATCATTAGGGTGGGCAGCTGTTTCGAGGGACCACCGTCTAATCTCCGTGAGACCCACTTTCTTCCATTTCGCAGGATCCCCTAAAATCAAACCCATTTCCTCCTCCGACTTGGTCTGTATGAGAACCTGGGTTCTAGGTAGCAGAGAGATTTTCACCACCTCCAATCCTTGGTGGCCCCGAAGTTCCTTGACCATCTGGTCCCTTGAGACGCCCTTTAGTACCGCCACAAGACACCATTCCAACCACTTAGTTTCGTCCTCCGTTGGGGAGACCACTATTGTACTGATTTCTACATGTTTTGTCGGAGCCACCACTTTTCTTTTGGCTGCCCCTTTCCTTGCTGGGATATTGTCCATTTGTTGGAACTTGGCCACGTTTGCCTTCAGAGTCTCCTTCCTGACCGTGATGGAGTTGATTTGGGTCATTGTTCTGCCAATGCTTTCTGAAATTGACAAGAACTTCACAAAACCAAACTTTATCCCAGCTTGGTCCATTTTTGCCAGTATAGTAATACTGGCAATCTGTCCCAGCTCCCCAAAGTGTCCCCGCAGCTCGGGCTCTGTTGTTTCCATCAGAAAATTTGAGAAATAGAACGTAACCCCTTCTTCTCGGAGCTGTTCTTGGTTGATCCAAGTCCTTTTCCCAGTTGGGTGACCCTCTAGGTTCCACGTGTTCTTTCCTTTATCCATGTTATTTCGCACCTCATCATTGTGCGACGTTCCTTCCATCGACGGATAAGATTGTCCTCCTGCGGCTGACGCCGACGGCGCTGCTGAAAGAGGATTTTCCGCCATCTCAACCGCCATCAGGGAGCCCAATGGGGTTGAGTATACTGCGTGTATCACGAGAAAAGTACAGTAGGAGAGAAGCGAGAGAAAATTGATGAGGCTATTTCCTTCCCGCCTTCCAATTCCTTGCCCCAAAGGAACTGCCTTTGTAATTGAGTGGTCTTTTTTATAATCTAATTCAGAGCTTTGAACATAGACATATAATAGACGGTTGGTGTGTTAAAACAACCTTAATAAGGATCAAGCAGCCATTAAAAGATAAATATTTTGTCTCCCATTGCTGTAGCCGTATCTTTATAGTTCTCAATACTGGATCCCATAGTATAAGGCATTGATGGTTACCTCCTAAAGGTAGCCCTAGATACTTAGTTGGGAGGTTGTCTAGTTTGCAATATTATTGAGTTGCAAGTCTGTTTGCTTCAGTCAAGGGTAGGTTCAGAGTGTACAGTTTGGTTTTGTGGAAGTTGACTCTTAAACCTGATAAGCCTCCATCCATCTCAACACATTTCTTGTGGTAATGATGTCTGTTTCCCTGCCATTACCAAAAATTAACATGTCATTAACATATTGGCGGAGAGTTAAATTCTGAGTCTCCATAGAAAATCCTGTATACAAGTTTATCTCTTGGCTCTCCTTAGCAGTAGGTTCAGCTCTTCAGTTGCAATCAAAAATAGATAGGGGGATAGTGGGTATCCCTGTCTTAGCCCCTTCTGTGGATAGACTTGTTTTGTTGGAGACCCATTTATTAACATTGATATTGATACTATGTTGATGCATGCCTTAATCCAGTTGATGTATTTGGGGTTAAACCCCATCTTGCTCATCAACACATATGCCCACTGTATAGAGTTGAATGCTTCTGGAAATCCACTTTGAAAATAGAACATTTACCTCCTGTTTTCTTAGCTAGGCCTATGACTTCATTCGCACACAATACACTATCCCCAATATAACTCCCCTTTTGAATCCAGAATGTTATTTTGATATGATGGACAATATAACTTTGCTCAACCTGGATGATAATAGCTTTGAGAGGATCTTGTATGCACTATTTATGAGGGAGATAGGCATGTAGTCTCTTGATGCAGTATTGTTTGTTCCTTTTGGTTGAGTGCTATAAATGAAGCGTTCTGACCTGCTGGTATTCTTTATGTGTGGTAGAATTTTTGTATAAACTGCAAAATGTCAGATTTGAGTAAATGCCAGAATTTTTTAATAAAATTCAGATTGTATCCATCCGGTCCAGGGATATTAGAAGCATTGCAACTCATCACAACACTTGTTATCTCTTCCTCCGAGAATGCCACAGTTAGATAATCATTCTCATTAGAAGACAACCTCTGTGTGATGGGGATGTTTATTTCAATATTGCTACCATTAGTGTCCATCTTGAATAATTCCTCAAAATATTGTTTAAATCCTTGTTTCACTCTTTGGACATCCTCAGTACAGTTGCCATCAATAAATATTCCTTGTATATCAGTTCTCATCCTGTTTCTGTTTACACAAGTTTGGAAGTAATTTGAGTTTGCATCTACTAACTGAAGCCATTTATTTCTTGACTACTGGTATACCATTATACCATGGACGTTTGCTTTTTTAGTAGAATTTGTAGTCTCTGCCAAGTTTCCTTTCAATCTATTGATTCAGACATAGACAATGTGGCCTAGTGTTCAGAATGAAATCCCAGTTTGATATGTTAGTCTTGAGCTACTGAATCTTGGTGTTCACATTTCCAAATACTTTTTTGTTCCACTTTTTCATTATCTGCTTCATACCTTTCATCTTTCTTTAAGTATTAACCCATTATCCCCGTAGAAGTTCATGTTTTTCCAATTTTTTTCCACCAGTTGCACCAGACTTTACTCTTCTAGACATATATCATATACTTTAAATGGTATGGGTCCCCAAATTTTATGCAGTTTAGAGAAAAGTATAAGGCAATGATCAGATACTGATTTTGAAAGGGCTTATTGTTGCATCTGCGGCCATTGTTGAGACCATGAGTCACTTATCACACCTATCTAATCTTCTCCCCATTCTTGCATCAGGTGTAGACCATGTATACTTGCATCCCATAAGAGGCAGATCTTGAGCATCATATATGAAAGTTGCAAATTCGGTTAGTTCACTGTTAGGCACCACAGATACACCCAATTTTTCAGCCTATATGAGAATTGAGTTGAAGTCTCCAAATATGCAATAGTGTGGCAGCTGTAGAGTTTGCAGTTTCACTAGTATTGCCTCCCATAATTGCTTTCTAACATCCAGTGTACATGGTGAGTAAACAAATATAATGCATACCATTTGTGAGTCACTAAGCCATTCCCCTTCCAGTCCAATAACTCCAGGGTTTTCCCAGCTTTGGTGTAGTTTGAAGGATTCTATTTTCCAAGTGCACAATATCCCCCCAGAATTGCCAATTGATGATTGATATCTCATTTCATAGGGGGATGATCCCCATAGTAATGTCATCATCTACGGGTAAATCACTTCCCATTTTGTTTCTTGTACGTTGATCATCTCTATATTATTTTGAGTCAATCTATTTATGTTGCAATCCAAACCCTCTTATGTTATATGACATTATCGGCATTAAAGAGCTCTTGTATCTCCTGTAAGTATTTTCATACTTTTTATGTTTTTTTTCCTATTTCTAGGCTATATTCATGAACGAACTTATGCTGTCATTGCTCATCTTGCAATAAGATTATGTATGTTTTCCAGTTTGGGAGTGGCGTAATTGTAAAGTCTTCATATTTAGACTGGTTAGGGTGCCTTCGAGTTGTTTCAATTCTTTATCACCGCGAAGCTCGAACACCGCTGCGCAATGTAACCAATTCATCTATTCCATTACTGGTCTACATGTTTCCACTATCAACCCATCAGTACGTGCTGTTGCAGACTTGCAGTGCTGGCTCCCTGAGCCACTGGCTTCTTATCTTGAACCTTGGGGTCTGTTAGTCTAGTAAACCGTGGGTAGTTTGCCTGAAGCATCTTATTTCCCACTTTGATCCCGATGAAGTAAGCCGAGAAATCATAGTTATTCGGCTTAAATGTACCAAATCTGAAGCGCTTGCCAACCCTATTTAGTTTTGGAGGAATGTATACATCCGTGCATACTCCATGTTCTCAAAAAATCCAACGTATGTCTAGTACGTCGAAATTATTCGAGAAATTGGTGAAGCATAGAATGATAGAGTTTTCTTTTAGTTTTTGCACTCTGTAGACTTTGTTCTCTTTGCCAAGTTTCTAACCCTCCTTGTCATCAGCAGGAGAACCATATTGCAAGAAACCTTTATGACTTCAGTGTATGTCAGAGAGTTCAGGAATAAACCTTCCTTTCTCATGTACTCCCATAAGTTCATCACCACTTCATCCATCTTCGCGCCGAGCCAATAATACGACTAAATTCTTGTATAGGTAAACATCAGGGGTGTACCACTCTTGTTTCTGGATAACTTTAATTATTTGAAATATATAACACTAACAGGAACTCAATTAAGAACTGAACATGATTCACAGAATCTTAGAAAGTACTAGGCAATGTAAAACACAATTCGTAAATGCAAACAGAGTTACTCTAATTCCATAGACAGGCCAAGATGAATTGAAAAAGTATCGAGATTCTTGGCTGACAGTCTACAATTTTCCAATCACAGAATCCTGAAATTCAAACTGGACAAGCAAAGTTGCTTGAGAGGACGCCATTAACAAGTGTTGGACATCTTGAACCATAATTCAATATGTAGCTATTCAAGGAACAACTGGGAAACATAACAAAACCAGAGTCCAACTGAAGGGGAGAATTCAAAATTGACGAACTCTGATAGCCAGCGTGTTGATTATGTTGACCAGGCTGCAGCCACTCATTACTGTGCCTCTGCTCACATTCAAGCGGCGGCCCATACTCCTGCAGAAGAGACTCGACAGCCAATCCTTTCATCCTGCAAAAAGACATGTTAAAATAGTGCAATAAACACTGTATCTTCATCTATAAAACAACCATGAAAAACCTGTTTGTAAAACAGTCAAGATATAAGCAATAAAAACAACAATGTGTTCTTCAACGTTTTTCATCTTCTTCAAAATTTAGCAACCTCCATAGCTTTTAGCAAAGCTTTCATGGTACCAGAGCCTCCTCTGAGGTCTCACAACCACAATTTCGATCCCTCACCTTCTTTGCCCACTAACTAGCTACCCAATAATCGCATTCCCTACTCACTCTTTCCTATTTCAGTTCCCTAACCATCTAGCTATCATTTTTTACTCACATGCTTCACTGCTCAATTTCCATCTTACTACCTCTTCTTCATAAAACTCTCTAGCCAACTATGCGTTACCTCCAGCACCAGAACAACTTACTCTTCCAACAACTACCTCAGCCATCTACCTCACCTATGCCAAGTTCTCTCACCTAATTACTAGCAAACTCACATCTTCCAACCAAGTGCATCGCTGATAGGCTTGATTTTCACCTACTTATTACACCTCTTTTATCTCAAAAGTGGCCACTCCACAATAGAAGCAAATGCTTGTATAGACTCATTTTTTATCTTTTGCAAGAGCGTAATATAAGCATCACATGAATGCAAAAATAATAGAAAAATGCTCATTGGAGTGACGTCACAACCCTCTTTGCTACAAATTGGAAAATTGTTAGATGCATGTTGACGGGAAAATGGATTGCCCTACTTGTACGATAATTAATGGGTGGACGAATTTGCCCCTATTTGCAAAAATTATTTGTGATAGCATCCACGAGAATCTACTGAAGTATGCAGACATATGAAAGGCAGAAATCGGATCCATCCAGAGAATTCTTGGCCGAGAGAAAAAAAAAAGGGGACAAGCAAAGGAAGAGCATAGTTGACTCGAGGGAGTGCTCTGAACTATGGCTTTTACTTTATTTCCCAGTGGGGAAGCTTGTATTTCAATTATGAGCTAAACCCTCTCACTAGGGCGAAATGCAGCCCTACGTGTATTTTCTATGATGGATGTGGTTTGAATGTTTAGTTGTTATATTTAATACTATGGTTGTTTTGCTTTATAGCAATTCATCTTAAACTGGTAGTTGTTTGATGACCAACTGTCAGTACTGAAGCTAGTTCAAGATTCGAGTGAGGAGAACTAGCTGGACTATGGTAAAACAAACATTGAGCCTTAAGAATGCGAGATACGGGAGATGAGTATTCATGGGGACGGTGCCCATGTGAGTGGATTTCATGAGGCAAATGCCTCTTGACATGTCGTGCGAGATTCGAGAGAGGAACATAACCGTGTCGAGGAAGGACTTAGTAGGATAGCACATCTCGGTATGTAGGTGTGAGATTTGAGATTAGTACCAGCAGCATCGGATGAGATGGATAATCCCTTAGAGAAGTTACTATAGGGGCAAACCTAGTGGACAACTAGGTTGACAAATCTAACAAATAAACTGATTAACCATTTTCCTATGTATGCACGTAGAGGTGAAGTCAATGTCGTAGATCTACAACCAAGAAATTATCCTTTAAATTGTGTTAGTTAAAATATTGAAAAATACCAAAAAGATTTACTTAGTTTAATTTGCTTTCATGCATTGAAAATTAGTATGGATTCAACCTGAATTGTTGTTTGACCAAATTGCATGCAAACAAGCTATAGTTGGTGCTTATCTGCTTCAATTCTAGAGGTTTGATACTCAACTCTATCACTTTATTACTCGTTGCGACTTGTATACTTGCAATCTTTGTTGATGCATAGTTACCAAATCAACACAACAGTCGCTTACTGCAAAACCATAGCCTCCTTGGCTATGTTGATGGTTCCATCACTGAACTGCCTAAACAAGACCATGCAGACACAACAAAACCATATCTTGATCATTTAGTATGGGAAGCAATTGATCAACGTTTGTATTTCTTACTCAAATCCTCACTGACAGATGATGCCCATGGAGTCATAGATGGGAAACGCACTACCAGAGGTATTTGGTTCACACTGGAGCATGAATTCAACTCCTTTTGCTTTTTAAGCTTGGGTTTAGACAACTTTTTGCCTTTTTCAGAAGACGCAAGCAAGCCAGTACCCTTACCCTTTTGCCACTCAATCTCAGTGAGTTTGAGCATATTCACCAACTCGCCCAAAGGCACTTGAATCTTATTCATTTTAAAGTTGACAATGAATTGCTTATAACTCGGAGATTGTAAAATCAAATTTACATAAAGGTCTTCTTCTAGGTTTGTACCGAGGTCGTTCACCCTTTTGATGAGGCCTAGCATTTTCACACCATGGTCTGCCATAGAAGAGCCTTCTTTCATCTTGGCTCTAAACAACTCTTTGGTTAGATTGAACTTTTCCGTCTCAGACTGAGCCTCAAACAATTCTTTGAGTTATCCCATCATAGCATAAGCATCCAAGTTCTCACATTACTTCCAAAGCTCTCTCTTTTTAATTAAATTGCCATAATTTTATTCACTTGATTATCTTAAGGTGAGAACCTAAACCTTTATAAAATAGGATGAGCCGATACTGGTACTATTTCCTGAAACCAGTACATCAATTACTTCCGAAGCTCTGGAGATATGGATGCTAGCATAAGACATTGGGCAAGTTCATAAGCCCCAATTTGCTTCTCGTAAGCAGTTTGAATAACCCGAGATGCACCCTCTTCTGGAGGGTTGGGTTTGTGTCTCGAGGACATGCACAAGTTTTTTGGTTTTGAGAACGATTTTTAAATTCTGTTGCCAATCCAAGTAATTAGCACAAATCAGCTTGTGGGATTCGAGAATAAAACGAAGATTTAATTGCGTGGAAGACATCTACAAAACATGTAAAGGAAAAGATAAGACTTTGTAAAACATATCTATTATGCTTCCACTATTTTATTTCAAATCAATAACCCTCTATATTGATTTGGAAGATTAAATTAATCTTCTAGTGGGTCAAGGATCCCAATTGAACTATAATCAAACCTTGAGGGAAAGTCAACAAGTCAACTATGATTACCAAGGGTAGTTGTTACTCAACAATTGCAATACATTGCAACTTGATGCAGGAGCATCTGCAAATAATCAGTGCAGGAGCATCTTTTTGGTAATAAATCCCGAAGTCAACTGATTACGGATTTATTAGCAATTTACTATTTTTGTGTTGATTGATTGATTAGGAGATATTTACGTAATTATGCTAATCATGGCAGATTGCGGAAAATTAGTTAATTGTTTGGCTATTTAAGCCCGACTTGTGGACTCATTTTGATTATCGAATTTTGAGAAGAAAATAAAATAAATGAAAACTGAGACCACCGCTCGAGATTCTTTTGGGAGAAGTTCCTATTTCTTTGTTTTTCCTGCAGTTTTCTATACTTAAAAGCCTACAGGATAATCACTATCTTGTTCCGGCTTCAGTTGGTATCAGAGCGATCAACATCCTCCGGTGAACTCAACATGGTCGAAACTGTAGCGCAGGGATGTGGTGCACAGGATCATGTTCGTGGTCACAGTTGTCGTAGGCAGGTTCTGAGCGAGGAAGCGCAACACTATGATCGCAATGTTCGGGACATGATGATGATTGGGAATTTGCAGAGACAAGTCACAGATCTATCCCAGAGCTTTATAGCGCAAAATTTGAAGGCTCCTGACAATTTGAAGGAATTTAAATATTCCTTGTTTGTCGAGTCGTATGGAGAAGAAAATTTGGATGACAACTCTGAGTATAAAGGTCCTTCTATTTTCGATATAAATTCAGATAATATTGAGGAGGAAATTGAGTACGACGAGTCACCAGGTTTTCACTTCTCTAATTATGTTTTGATGGAGAATTTAGCGAAGAAGACTTTGGTAGCGCCAATCCAGTTGACGAACCAAGTCATTAAGGCAGTAGATGAAGCAGTCACATTCAAGCAAGAATGTGCAGATAAGTCGCAGATCTCTTGGGACATCGAGAATTGTCCTATGCCAAGTGACGTTCGTCGAGAGGAAGTCCATCCTATTATTGATGGAGCAATCATTGTTTTTTCAGCATTCGAAAGTTTTAATCCATTCCCTAAGAGAGTGAGAGAAGGTTGTTAGAGAACAGGTGTGAAGCTTGTCGTTTCGAGTGGGCGAGAAGATGTTGTTGATAGGGCTATCATGGCGGACATATTCGCTTTTACTTAGAATAATCATCATCCATTGTCCATTTTGCTGATCTCGGGATTCAGGTGTGATCCTGGTGGCCCTAGTACAAACTCGAGGTCGAGTTATCTCCAACCCGGGGAGACTGATGCAGGAAAATTTGCAAATGGGAACATATTCCTAATTGGGGTTGATTTCAATATTTTAGTTAATTTTATTATTTTTGATAATAAATTAAGTTGTCAACTAGGAAGGTCAATTAGTCCCAATTTGGGCCTAATTTCTGGCATATTTATTGCTTTGATTTGAACTTTAATTAGTAGTGATTTACATAATTATGCTATTTATGGCATTGCGAAAATAACTTAAATGTTTGGCTATTTATGTTCGGCTTGTGGACTCATTTTGATTATCAAATTTTGTGAAAAAAAAAATAAATAAACGAACCCCTCCGAATTCTTTTGAGAGAAGTTCTTGTTTCTTTAGTTTTTTCTAATTTTCTATAATTTCGAACCTATAGGATCAGTATATTGTTATCTTCAACAAGGTCCTCAACTCCTTTCCTATTCAATGTGCGTACCTTGGATTCCATTCGAATTGCGAGGGACCAAAAGAGAACAAGAACAAGTAAATCAAAATGCAGTCATTGTTAAATTAAGATATCGACAGATTTACCCTGTCCTAATCCATGGAATTATCGTTCTCGTTTTGCCAATAAGGATTGATAAGGTGCACAACAGTCATTTACAAAATAATCGGACTACACGTGGCGATTGAGCAATTCTTTATTGGAATGGAAGGAATCCTATTGACCCATACCCATGAAGATATATTTCCGGAGGGCCGCGCAGTTTAAACTCGCGCTCGAAGTTCAGAGAGGAACAGAGAAAAGAGAAGAGACTTTCAACGTTACAACGTCGTTTTGAAGCAGGGTGGGTGTGGGGGTTCATGCCCACCGTATTTTTGTTTATTCTACCTCTGCTCACTACTTTGTGTACATATGTTTTGTCATTGACGCGCATTGCGCGTGTTATTGTGTGATTTTGATTTATTGAGCTGATCTTGGAATGTTCTGGATTGGAAGTATGATGCAGGAACTAGGAAGAGTCGAACAAGCGAAATTTATTTACTTTTTTTACTGGCATTGATGTTATCTGCCATATTTATGTTGGCATTTATAACAAGTCTTTACTCGATTGAACTAAAACATTTGTTGTTTGTTTAACTGGCTATGGCTATATCACTTTAGGTTTAAGCTGATTGATGTACTTCACTTCGATTTTAACCCAATTTTGCTGCATTTTAATCTGTTGGCTATTCTGGATTCCATAACTTGTTATGCGCACACACACATTTGGGATGTGAATTTCCATGTTTTGAAGGTAAGAAGAAACGATTGTTAGAATAGGCGAAATTAGGGAAGGGCAGATTAGTCCTAAATCTTGTAAGATAAGGCAATAATCAATTTATAAGATTAATGCCTTATCACCTAGCCACCCTTCCCCCAAATCCCCATGATCACGGAACGTGTGATTAACACAATCACACGTTCCTACGCCTATATGTACTTGTGCTTTCATCAAAGAAATATGCGAAACTCAAAACTCTAATCAAAATTACATGGTATCAGAGCAAGGTTTGTATCTCGGATACACAACCATTGAGTTCTCGTCATCTACCTAAAGATTCCGGCTGCTACTAATCTGCAGATGGCAAAAGAAGGTGACTCCACCGAGGTGATGCCACCAACTCTCCCGGCTGCCTCATCCAATGTGAGTCCTGCCTAGGGAGACCTCTCAGATCATCTACGCCAAATTATCCAAACCATTCACACTCCTGAATCACAACCAATTGTCATTGGTTTGAAACTGGACAACCAGAATTATTCTGTTTGGAGCCGACTTATGAAGATGGCTATTGGAGGCAAGGGTCGAGTACATCACATAACCGAAAATCCACCTGCTGCAATAGATCCTAATCGCACCAGGTGGGAACAAGATGATCTTAATATCTGCACCGGGATACTTCTATCCGTAGAGCCTACGCTTATACGAACCTATGCATCTTATCCGAATGTCAAAGCTTTATGGGATGGACTTGCTACCACGTTCTGTAGTGGAAGTGATAGCTTGTTCCTATTTGATCTAACAATTAAAGCCGGCAAGCAGACACAGGGGGAAGGATCCCTTGAGGATCTCTATAGCAGATTACAGGTTATTTGGCAGGAAATTGATCGGCGCCAGCCGAATCCCATGAAGTGCAGTGAAGACATGGACATCTTTCATCGACTGGAGCAAAGGACTCGTCTTTTTCAGTTCCTCGCCGGCGTCAATAGCGAGTATGATGCCGTGAAACGAGACTTACTCCGGCTTGAGCCCTTGCCATCGGTGGAAACTGCTTATGCTGCAGTCCGGAGTGAAGCCGCGCGTCTGGTTATCCTCAATCCAGACCGCAGCAACACTTCAGACGCATCAAACGAACCAGGCACAGGACTAGCAACTCGAGGACGGTCAGATTCAGGCCGAAACACAGCCAAATCACCATCCCGTACCGAACCCGTGGACAAATCGAAGCTTTACTGTTCGAAGTGTGAACGATCGGGTCATTCGACCGAACGTTGCTTCAAACTCATTGACTACCCTGATTGGTGGCCAGATGTTAAGAAGCGGGGACCAAGCCAGGTCTCGCCGCCGCTACCGGCGATTTACCTCCGGCGACTGACGGAAACATTGGCTTTGAGGCCCAGGTTACCGGATCCGTGAATACCTCGACGGCGCCAGGTACAGGATTTGAGATCGATTTCTCAAATCCGATTTTGTCGCAACCCTTGCAATTTGGGTCAATTTTACCGTCTGATCTTGCCATTGTGCCCTTGAGTTTGTCTGAAATTGCAGGTGAGAGGTAGGTTCTTGACAGGTTTGCGATACGCCCCCCCAACTCTTCGATAATTCCGGTACGGCCTACTGAAATATCAGCACTTCCGGTACGACCCCTTAACTCATCTGTTACTGCACTCTCGTCCCAACACTTCCCTGATATGACGGTACGGCCCCCAGTTTATGAAAACCACAAAAAACAGCCCCAAGTCTTTAGGAAAATTACATGGCAGTCCCAAAATAACCCAAAACCAGTTTTTCGGCCCCAACAAAATACAAATTTACAGTTTTACCCCAATATCTCAAATCCGAAATTTTTCAAACTCGGGTGTTTTGAACACGAGGAATCCACTAGTACTTCTACCACAGCATATATTTCCCAATCAATACAGTCTCAGACCTCTCCATTATGGCTCTTTGATTGTGGAGCGACCGATACAATGACGAATGATAAGGCTGACTTGATTGACCGATCGACTCCCAAACGTAAGAGCATT
>JAOWBN010006639.1:0-35403 GCA_028565015.1 Pinguicula moranensis | reverse complement strand
TATCAACACCAACATTCACCCAGCCTTTTCTGGCACAAGCCAGTGAACTTGCAGCCTGAACAAGAGTTTCATGCAAATACAAAGATCACATACTAATTCACGGCCAAGTACAGTAATAAGGAAAGTTACAAAAGTCACTTTATGGTGAAAGAAAAAAAAGTCCAGCATAAGTTGAGCTACACATTTATATAAGAAGTACAATACACACATGGTTCAAGAAAAATCTCATATTCAATGAGGTAAATCAGTATCCAATTTTTTTTTTGATGAAAACTATCACAATGTATATTGATCATCCACCTAGGAAATATTTTGTCATTCAAGTTCATAAAGTATTGCGAACATTACAGAAGAAAATGCGTCTCACAGATAGATGTCTCTGGGGAAGCATTCAAGGTTTTCTCCTATTACATGTTATCCTGCTTTGATGGTACTTGACAGACATGTATACATTACAAAGGCAGGCCATCTCCATAATCAACTCAATCAAAGTGATACTTTTTAACTGATCCAATACAGCAAATGGATTGAGTGAAAGACAAAAAAAATCATTTGCAATCTATTTCAATGCAGCAAAGAGATTAAAGAATAAATTCTACATTAGGATCCCATCTGGAGCTAAAAAGATCCTTATATTAAAAAATATAGCCCTCAGGTTTAGCAGAATGCTAAACTTACATCGTACCATCATGTTAATCGACCTCATTACGACACTGCAAAGACATTAATAATACCGAGAGAGCAATCACACAACTACTTGAAACAACGAGCGATTCTACTGAAAAATTCAATGCAATAATTCTAAAAGGGGAGGGCAATATCACACCTTTGGCTTTGCAAACCAGTTTGCAGGTTTGAATGTAGACATACGCCTCAATAAATCACCCCTGTCCCAGGGCCTGCAGGAAGGGTGTGATGATCCAAGAGCAGAACCGAAAGAAACAACGAGCGAATTGAGAAGGTTCCGACGAACTGAGGCGGCGATTTGGGAAGAACGGAGTAAAAGCGGGAAGAAAGAACAAAGAGCACACTGTTTTGTTTTGGCGGAATTCGAATGCCCAATTCTCAAGGCTGACGTTTCTAAAGTGGGTGACGTGGCCATTTCTTACTGGGCGAACAAAATTCGTGCGTTTAGCGCACGAATTTCGTTCGTGCGCTATAGCGCTTCCAATAATGATAACGCCATTGCAATTTGCAACCATCCATCCCCGAGGCACTCGAATGTCGAGTTGTATCCCAAACCCAGACGCCAGACCACAACTTCATTATCAAAACCAGATCACATTCCGCATAAATATTTTCCGATTTCAATATTATAAAGTTCGTTTTGAGTAAATTTACATTATAAAGTTTTTTTTTAAATTTAATTTTCATTAGTATGTTAAATGAAAAATTAAAGCATATAGTGTGCCCTGTACAAAGACTAATATGCCCATGTTTAAAGACCTATCATAATGCATAACTAAGGGCATCTAAGAGCTGGTTTTGAACCTTTTTTTTCAGATTATTTTTATCATTCTCCTTTTTTCTTCAGAAGTAGGTAAGAAACTATTTTTGTTTTTTACTTCTACTTTTAATGGCAATTTCGTAAATAAATTAAAGTTGTCTTATCAAATTTAACTACAAACACTATTTAATCAACTTA
The DNA here is from genome assembly GCA_028565015.1 of Pinguicula moranensis. Classification (NCBI taxonomy): domain Eukaryota; kingdom Viridiplantae; phylum Streptophyta; class Magnoliopsida; order Lamiales; family Lentibulariaceae; genus Pinguicula; species Pinguicula moranensis. The sequence continues at coordinate 33,758 of JAOWBN010006639.1, read as the reverse complement.
CAAATTTTGATAGCAAACACTATTTCAATAACTTTTTCATAATTTTACCAAAACACTTGAATGAATACAAAATTAGAAGGAGAAGTAAAATTAAAAGGAGACGTAAAAGAAGAAAATCACTATGGGTACAAAACAGGCCCTAAGAGGATTTGCACAATTATATTGTTTTTCTCCTTCACTTGGAAGGAGAGTCGGCTCTCAATTTACGATTGCTTTTGTGAGTTTCTTCCCGGCTTCTCGCTGCTCCGATAGTGTCGTGAGATTGTGATTCACAACGTCGCGCTGAATTTTCATTCTTGCTTCACGTGGGTAGTTTCGCTCCCTCTTTGCATGTCATCTTGTATTTTTCGTCGACCTTATTATCTATTGATTCTGCCCTCCGTTGAGGGCACCCACCTCTCTATTATCTGAGATTTCTTTATTGAACTATGATTTTTAGTCTAATTTCTGAAAGTATTGGGGGGCTTGCTGCATATAATCTTGTGTTATTGTCTGATTTCTGCAGTTTTCCTTCCTTGATTGTGATCTTGCTTGTAGATATAGTTCCAATTGGTTTTTTCTATCCGTGTTTTAAACAATATTCTGAATGTCTGAGCCAATCTTGAATACAATATATCCATTTCAACTAATCCATGTGTCATTGTTGAGGTCCAAAGGACCATCTGATTTTTTTTCGGTTAGTTCTCCAGAGGCCATCTTAGTCTGCTCAAATTTTCTTTTATTTCGTTCAAGCCATATATTCCACATTACCATTATCCACCACATTTTCCAGAAAGCTCCATATGTTCTATTGTAGTTCATTCCCATATGACCTTCCAGATTATTGAATGGGTACCTTGGCACCACCGTATACAGTTTGAACCATTTGTAGTAGTTCTTCCAAATTTTATCTGCAAAAGGACAAGTACAGAATAAGTGTTCAACAGTTTCCTGCTCATTATCACATAATACACATCACTCCCTGTTATTGTGATTCCTCTTTGAGTTAGATTGACAATTGTAGGAATTTTATTCTGTATCATCCTCCAGTAGCATGTAATGGCCTTTAAAGGTGTTATGGTGCATCATATCTTTACTGCATATTGTTGATCATGTGATGTGCGTCCTGTAGCTTGTCTGATTTCTTGATATCCTGTTCTTACTGTGTATTTTTGTTGCATGCCTTTGCCCCATATACAGTAGTCTTGTTGGTTGTTATCCATAGCAATATTGTTAATTATTCCCATCATCTGCTGAAGTTCCGATTCTTCTAAATCCTCTTCTCCAGTTGAAATTCCATGTCATGCTTCCTCTTTCACTATGCTGACCCAATTGATTGATTGTTTTGAATTTATCTTCTGTTATATAATATAACCCTTGGAATTTGTCACATAGCCTATAGTTTTCGATCCACTGATCTTCCCAAATGAATGTAGTTGCAACATTTCCTACGGTTTTTCTGATTTTTTCTTGAAACCACCCAGTTCTTGTGCTATTCTAGCCAAACAATTCCACCATGTTGACATATAGCTGTGTTGTTGACTTATTGCTTCCTCATGTATAATTCTTTATAGGGAGCCATATTTGTTTTCTAAAATAAGTTGCCCCAAGCTATTTTTGGTTTTGATCAGTCTCCATGTCCATTTTGAGAGAAGTTTCATATTTAAACTTTCTATATCCTTGATCCCCAATCCTCCATCTTCTTCAGCTTGACAGATTTTGTTCCAAGCTACCCAAGGAATTTTCTTGTACCCCTTTAGTATGCCTCCCCATAGGAAGTGTTTTAGGATTTGGTTTGTTTTTTGTACTACTTGCTTTGGAGCTTTATAAGTGGACATGTAGTACCCCGGTAGGTGTATAAGAACAGATTTTATAAAAACTATCATTCCTTCAAAAGTTAGTAGTTTTGTTCCCAACTTGTGAGCCTTCTTTTTATCTTTTCTATCATTGGGTTTCATAGTGCACATCTTATCGGACTTTGTTCGATGGGAAACATAGATTGATGACTGGAAGAGCTTCTGTTTGACCGTTCAACTCATTTATAAACTCTATCATTTCTGTCTCTGGGATATTTACTTCAATAAGAGTACTTTGATGAAAATTTACTCTTAATCCACTCACTAATTCAAGACACTTGAGCGTGTGTTTTATTACTCTGATATCTTGTGTACTTTCTTACCTAAGTATGGTATCATTTGCATACTGTAGGTGAGTGATAGTCTGATTTCCAATCTGAAAGCCTTTGAGTAATCCTAACTCTTTACTTTGTGTTAGAAGCATGTTTAAAGCTTCTGCAACTATTAGAAATACTAGAGGTGACAATGAATCTCCTTTCCTTAAACCTTTTTCAGGTTTAAATTCCTCAGTAGGACTCCCATTTACCAATACTAATATCATTGGGGATAATATACATTCTAGAATCCATTCCCTTCACTTCTATTGGAATCCCATTTTTGATTTTATCTCGAGGAGGAAGTTCTAATCTATTGAATCAAATACTTTTCTGAAATCTACTTTAAACAGAATGCATCTCTTGTTTTTTTCTCTTTGCTACATCAATTATTTCATTTGCACATACCACTCCAATTATATTCCTTTCTTTGATAAAAACCTGTTTGATTCTCTGGTATCACTAAAGGCATGACCTGCTTTAGTCTGTTTGCTAACAGTTTTGTTAGGATTTTATAGGAGCTATTGATGAGAGATATAAGTTTATAGTATTCTGGCTTTGAGGGATTATTGACCTTTGCAAACAATGTGATAAAAGATGATTTAATGTCTCGTGTTATCCTTGAGATATGGTAAAATTCATTAATGTAGGCCCTCACGTCTCTTTTTATTATATCCCATAAATGCTAAATAAATTTGAAGTTTATTCTATTTGGCCCTGGATTTTTGTTTCCATTACAATCCCAGATTGTAGTCTTGATTTCCAATTCTGTGAATTCCTTGATCAATAGGCTGTTTTGTTCTTTGAAATAGTTTTCTATGTTGGGAGATTCAATTTTGGCTTTAAATGATACTCTTGTGTGAACTGACATTGAAAAAATACCTTCAATCCTTCTTTCATATCCCTGACTTTTTTTTGCCATTGATTGTTAAAGTATAACCCTTGTATCTTACTGCTATTTCTATGTTTTATAATTGTAGCATGAAAATATTTTTTGTTTGCATCCCTGGCTTTCAACAATTTTTTCCTAGATTGTTGATAGATCATTAATGCATGCATATTTTGCATAATTTGCAGTTTCGCCCAGGTCTCTTGCTTGTGCTTTTTTTCCTCTACTGTGATCTATCACAAAGCCACTTTTCCATCCAAAATGGAGATTATATTTTGTGATGGATCTATTTTTTTTTACTGATATCTCCATTTGTTTCTTGATTCCATTTCTGTACTTGTTGTCTTAAATGTCTCACTTTCTCTTTCAGAATGTATTCTTTTGTCCCTTGGTTGTGAGAAGTTGTCCATTCTTTTTCCACCATCTCCTTTAGAGTAGGCTTTGTCTGCCAAACATCATAGACTCTAAATGATTTTGGTCCCTAATATTATAAAGGTTAAAAACACACCCTCCTAAACTTATATCATAGTAACAATTTGCCCCTTAAATCTTTACCCCCTAAGGTGTGTTATATATATATATATATATATATATATATGCGGTTCAGTGTACACCTTATTTGACATTATTGGTGGCACTTAATCCTGGTCGTCAATCTGATTAGAAATCGACGGCTAGGATATCATATCTGATTAGAAATCCGCGGCGCGAAAGTGGGAATTCAATTCCATGTCATCTCGTCGGAAACAGCAAGAACAGCGCGATGGACCCCACCACCACCGGTAACGACGCCAAAATCTCCTGCATCTCTTCTGACGGCGATGGACAGGAACAATCCGTCACATTCTTATCAAACATCACTATTGAACTGAAAAACAGAACCGATAGAAACACATGGAAGAAATCTAGGAAACGAATCCGCCACATTCTTATCAAAGCCAAGTGACCTGTGCACTGTCATCCTTCACACAAGCAGCATTAAAGGTCCAATTTCCAGAAACCCCGCTAAAGAAATGATCGAAACTCTTGGTAACCTTCCGAAAATTTGATCCTATAGGTGATATGGCATTTTTCACCACCTGAATCAAGTTAACAATTCCTAAAAATGCTCTCCGTACGCTCCCGCTAAACCCTTCTCGCCGGATCTCCAACTGAGCTGCTCTTTTTTACTGTTCGGGTGAGCTCGACAGTAGGGCCTGCTCCGTCTGCCTTTGATCTCTGTTCTGGAGGTTACAATTACAAAAAGAATGGATTCGACTCTGGCCGTAGGTCCCCTGGATCCTTCCTCGTCAAATTGGAACGGTACTGAACCTCTCGCTCCAGATGTTACTACAGAATTGCTCTTGAGTCAGCCAGAAGTGAACAATGAATGGAATGTAGTTAAAGGTCGCAAACAAGATCGACCCCAACATCTTCCTGCTTATATTTCAAAGCTACGAGCCAACTCTGTGTCCTTCTACTTTACAAATTTCCCACCCTCTTGGAGCAAAACTGATATGTGGACAACGTTCTCTGGCTATGGTGTTGTTTCAGATGTTCATCTGCCAAAAAATCTGTTATACCCGGATTTTCGTTTCGGATTTGTGAGATTCAAAAAGAATTATGCCCCCAAGTTAGAAGTTCTTAATGGTATATGGGTAGGAACTCACCAGCTGAAGGTGAGTGAGGCCAGATCTGAGCGGAAAATGGAGGATGTTGCTAAATCCTTAAATCCAGCACTGGAGCTCAAATCACATAATCTGACAATAGAGACAAATGTAAACTCTATCAAGTTCTCACCAGATCCATCGGCTTCTCAGTGGTTGGAACGCTGTCTTATAGGTACTCCTGCGCCTATAATGGATGTAACATCTATGATGCTTATTTTAACAGAGGCTGGCTATCCTTACAGTAATGTTATTCGAATTGAAGGAGGTGAGCTACTAATCAAACTCGCAACGTCTGAAGACTTATATCGGCTCTTATCAGACTCTGCTATAGTTTCAAAGCTATGTCTACATTCACTAAGGCCCTGGAAATTGTTAAATGGCAAAATGGCCAGGTCAGTATGGCTTCAAGTGAGGGGCACCCCTTTACATTGTTGGTACGAGCAATTCTTCACTGAGGTAGCTAATCATTTCGGTTCCTTAATATCCATTGATGATCGAACATTACAGCATACAGAAATGATCTTCGGTCGCATCCAGGTTCTAACTAGTCTGAGTAAAGGTATAAGCCAAACTGTAGAGATTGAAACTGGGGGCGGACAATTCTATATACAGGTTACAGAGGAACCACCATCAGGAGTGCAAGGATGGGGACAAGTTGAGCAACAATCTTATCGTCCACTTGGTGCTGAATGGCCTATTTTACAAAAACAAAAATGGGTTGAGAAGAAAAAAGCTCCTGTGACAGAGTCAATTCTGAATACCAACTCGGGGGCTGCTAATGATGCCAAGGCTGATGATAAAGGGTCCGACTGTGGTACTCTTCCTGGAGATGAAAATCAGGGTATGGATGGCACAGCTGCTAGACCTGAAAAATTAGTCACAATCTCTCTTCATAGACAGGAGCAATCAAACAAAGAGCTGACTCTATGTTCTGATAAAATAAATGAGACAGATCTCGCTGAGAAGGATACTATAATGCACAGGCCCCTTAGCCCATCTTGTATTGGGAAATATACAGCTCTCTTGACCGGTCATCATGAATTATTTGGGCTTCGACCTATGCCTCCCAACAAGAATAGATCTATATCGGCTCCTTCTTCTCCGGTTGCTAAATTGAACTCAGGGGAAGTCTCCCCGGTTGATTCCTTAAATAAACTGCGTGCACATACTCGACAAATCAGAAAGTATCAAGCTGGTTTACTCGAGGAAATGTCTGGAGCTATATTAGAACTTAATAGCAAGAAGCAATCTGAAGATATGTATGAGCTGGCTATTTGTTTGGGGGTCTCTCCGAATTCATCCAAAGAAGAACTATGTCAACGCTTGGAAGCTCTTGAAGAAAGGGACTCGATCTTAAACCCTGTTTGCAAGAATAAGACCAAAAAACAGAGTCCTGGAAAAAAGAAGAAATCTAAGTAACCCAATGCGAATTATCTCATATAACATCCGTGGTTTAGGAGCTCCTCACAAGAAACTTGAATTACGTGAGCTGATAAGGATAAACAGAGCCGATCTCATTTGTGTTCAAGAGACCAAGATGTCAGGAATTACCAGGTATCATTGTAGCCGTTTTTGGTATGACAATTTTTTTGATTGGTGTCATGTAGATGCAGATGGAAGTTCTGGGGGGTTATTATGCATATGGCAAAATTCAGTATTTAAACTGACAAGAAAGTGGTCTGTCCCTGGAATCTTGGGCCTTGAAGGTGTCTGGGGATCGGATGCAACTCCTGTTAAAATTCTTAACATCTATTCTCCTTGTGATCTGCGAAATAAGAGAAGAATATGGAGCAGAATTACCTCGGAAATTATTGCTGATTCACAGGCATGCTGGTGTATAGTTGGTGACTTTAACTCAACCCGAACTCCGTCAGAGCGACGCCCCAGACTTATCCTTCCCTCAGCAGAAATGAATGAATTCTCTGCCTTCATCCAGAATTCTAATCTAGTGGATCTACCTCTCCAGCGAGCTCGTTATACATGTATTTCACGGGGAGGAACAAGTTGCAGCAGGATAGACAGGTTTCTTTTATCAGAAAACTGGATCTTGAAATGGCAGGGTATATTTCAGCATGGTTTAGCCAGGACTTTATCAGATCATCGCCCTATAATGATAAAAAAGGAGGAGATAAATTGGGGTCCCAAAGCATTTCACTACCTCAATTGTTGGATGAATCAGGAAGGCTTCTATGAGATGGTACAAGATTGGTGGAACTCCTTTGTAGTTAATGGCCGTAGCAGCTATGTATTATGTGAGAAATTGAAGATGTTGCGCATGCAGTTAAAAGAATGGAATACAAACGTTTTTGGATCCATAGACAATAGATCTGCAGAACTCAAGCAACAAATGAAGGAAGTTGATGAAAAGATAGAGGCAGGCTCTTTCACCGTGACTGATATTCAACAGAGAAGTTCTTTGTGGTTAGATCTTCAACAATCCCTCAAAAACAAGGAACAACTACTAATCCAAAAATCAAGAGCCAAATGGATAAAGGAAGGAGATGAAAATACATGCTATTTCCATTCTAAAGTCAAGAAGAATACCAGAAGAAACTCTATCCGAGGTATGATCTTTAATGATACATGGACAGAAGAAGTGGTTGCTCTAAAAAATAAAATCACAGAGCACTTCTCTAACCATTTTTCTGCAGAAAGTTGGAAGCGGCCTACGTTGGACCTCCCAACAGATAGGGTATTAACTGAGGAAGACAATTCTTTTTTAATATCTGAATTTTCTGAGGAAGAGATAAAGCAAACTGTATGGAGTTGCTCTGCATCCAAAAGTCCTGGCCCGGATGGATTCAATTTCAACTTTGTCCAATCTCATTGGGATTTCATCAAGGCAGACTTCATAAAGTTCTTACGTGATTTCTACAGATATGGTAAGTTATCTAAAGCCATGAACTCCACCTTCATTACTCTTGTTCCGAAGGTGGATAATCCTATGATGTTGGATCAATATCGGCCTATATCTCTTGTTGGTTGTGGTTATAAGGTCTTATCTAAATTATTAGCCAACCGTATGAAGAGGGTGATGGATAAACTTATCTCACAAAATCAGTCCGCATTCATCTCTGGAAGACAAATTTTAGATGGCATTCTTATAGCTAATGAAGCTATTCATTCTATTAAAAATTCAAGGAAGGCAGCAGTGATCTTAAAGATCGATTTCTCCAAAGCTTTTGATATGATAGATTGGCCCTTCTTGATAGCCATGATGAAAAAAATGGGTTTTTGCCAAATATGGATAGACTGGATTTTGGAATGTATTTCTTCTGCTCATGGCGCTGTTCTTGTTAATGGTAGCAGTGCAGGAGAATTCAAATTCAACCGGGGCTTGAGACAAGGTGATCCTCTCTCACCATTTCTATTCTTGATTGTATCTGAAGGATTAAGTCTTCTTCTAAACAAGGCAACTGAGATCAAAGTCTTAAGGGGCATTAAAGTAGGGTCTACTTTATTATCTCACCTGCAGTTTGCGGATGACACGATATTATTTGTAGCTGGAAACAAGGAAAACTTACTGGTTTTGAAAGGGATTCTGAGAATTTTTGAATTAATATCTGGGCTTGCTATAAATTTTGGAAAAACCAGATTGTTTGGGATGAGTATTCCAGGGCCTTTATTGCATAACTTGGCAGAAATAATGCACTGCCAGGTGGCTGCACTGCCTCTCAACTATCTAGGTCTCCCAATTGGTGCCAACCCCCGGAGACTTAATATGTGGAACCCGGTACTCAATATGATCAAAACTAGAATAAATGGTTGGGACACCCTGACTTTATCCCTGGCCGGAAGAGTTACTCTTGTTAATTCTGTATTGTCCAGCATACCTTTGTACTACTTGTCTCTATTCAGGGCCCCTAAAGGCATCATCAAGTCAATCGAATCTTTATTGTGTAAGTTCATATGGCGCAAGCAGCCTCCTTCTGCCAACCCTATTAGATGGTTAAGTTGGAGAGATATGTGCAAAACTAAAGCTGAAGGAGGCCTTGGGCTGAGAGATATAAGCATGATGAACAAGGCTCTTCTAGCTAAATGGCTTTGGAGATTGAGAAACGAAAACAACAGCTTATGGACTTCGGTGATTAGATCTAAATATTTTTCCCCCTCAGACCACATTTGTGACTGGAAGCTGATTACTTTACCAGACAAAATCTCACACTGCTGGCGTGATATTTGGGCAGTTTCCAGAGAAGATTGGTACTACAAAGGAGTTATCCTAGATTTCAGAGCTGGCGAGAAAACCCTCTTCTGGAAATACAATTGGACTGGCTACGGTTGCCTTGCACTGTTATATCCAAGTTTATATAAATTAAGTTTGCAGAAGAATTTTACAGTGAATGAGCTATGTGTGACAAATGGTGATCTGCGAGATTGGAGCCTGTTGTTCCGTAGGCAACTGAGAGCTGCTGAAAGTGAAAGACTTATGGAGCTTCAGAACTACCTACAACCTTTCACTATGGTTAGACAGGGGACAGATACATGGAGGTGGATATACTCCTCATCTGGACGCTATTCAGTTTCCTCAGGTTATCTGGCAATTAAATCTTCTGTATTTCAGCCTCTGAAATCTAATATTCAGGCGTGCAAAGCATGGAACAAGATTGTACCAAAGAGAATCCAGTTATTAAATTGGAGACTCCTACATAATAGATTGCCTACAATAGACAATCTACTCAAAAGAGGGGTGCAAATAAGTCAGGGAGAGCAACTTTGTGTTCACTGCGGGTTGGTGGTTGAAACAATGCATCACCTATTTCTTGATTGCCAGCATTCTCGGGACTTATGGACAAGCACTTATACCTGGTTTGGTCTGCAGCCGCTTACATGCCAAGAAGTGCACAGTCACTATGAAGCACATTTGAATCAGACACAAGGTACAACAGGTAGGTTTTTGTGGTGTGCAATCTGGCAAGGGGTGATCTGGACAATCTGGCAAGAAAGAAACTGCATTCGGTTTGATGTTCAGACCCCTTCCTTTTCAAATGTCGAGTGGATCAAACTAAATACTTGGTTCTGGCTATCAGCTTATAAAGCTAACCATGTTGGCACCTCCTTTAGTGAATGGACTAGAAGTCCACAATTATGTTGTGAATTCAGTTTTCGTTCAGATGTAGTTTTAGGAGGTTAGTCTGGCATAATGGAGTCAGAAATCCTGTAAGATGATAGCCTTGATCTTTTTGGTTCTGTTATAATACAAATTCAATTATCAAAAAAAAACAATTGATTCCATTGGGTCCTTCCCTGAAACCACCATCACCCGCAAGTATTCTTGGTTTTCTCGTGGGTTTATGGCGGTGGTTTGTTTTCTATCTTGGATTCGAACGGCATGAATTGTTGGGAGTGGTGGTGAGAGGGGAGGGGCCGTGCGTGGAGGAGGACTCATTAGGTTTTTTACGAGTTAGGTGACAAGAGAATTCTAAAATATCCTGGCCGTCGATTTCTAATCAGGTCGACGACCAGGATTAAGTGTCACCAATAATGTCAAATAAGCTGTACACTAAACTGTCCCCTATATATAACACTATGAACCCTTTACCCTTAATCGTAAATAAAAGAAAAAATATATATATATATATATAAAATGGCATTAAATTGACAACAAAAATGCTACGAAAATAAAGATAATAATAAAAAAAATTGTCAAAATGAAAGACTAGTAATGAAAATAACTAAATTGTTGGCAAATTTGATTAGTACTTACAAAAAAAATACTTATAAAAAAAATACTACTATAGGGAAAGAAGATAGGGAGAGGAATGGCGAAAAAGAAAAAATTGGGCTCTGCAGCGGTTCCTCAAAAAACCGCCGCCTACTACCTTGAAACTGACCCTGCCCCCGTGCAACCTGACGGGAAATCGCCAAAATCAGATGGCCTAGGTAAGGGGAAGATGGTGCGGGTTCTATCCCATGGTTCGGACATGGATTCAGAGATGGAGGAGGGTGGTTCAGTGATGGAGTTGAGGGGAGAAAAGGTGAGATTGTCGGTTACTACGCGTTCATCGTGCGATGGTGAATGCGCTGAGGGGGCAATGCAGGCCGATGGAGATTCTTGAGCGGTGGGGGACGTTAAGATGTTGGCAGTCGTCTCGCTGGAGAAGGAGGCATCAGTTACAGATCCAAAAAATCGGATCGTGGAAAATGCATTCCAGATCCAATTTTTTGGGATTGTGCCATTTCAAAATTGTCAGCGTCGAGGATCGATGCACGGATGGGAGGGAATGATCAGGCGGATGATGGTGAGGGTTGGGATGTTGGCGTCGAAGGGAGGGGAAGGCGGTTGTCGAGGAGCGTGTTGCAGATCTGCTGGGGTGCTATGTTCTGCCGGCGCATATCAAGAAGCTGCGTGAGGAGGCAAATTCTTTCTATGTTGCTAATCTACCTCTGGGATGCATGGAGTGGGAGATGCGTTGGGTATTCTCAGCATTCGGAGTCATGTGGGATGCGTTCATTCCTCGCAATAAATTGGCGAACAGGCAGCGTTTTGGTTTTGTCAAGTTTGCTCCGGTGGGAGATCGTGTGGTGTTTGAGCAGCAACTTTTCGGTTGTTGGATTGGAGCATACAAGTTGGTTGTTCATCATGTACGGGGCCAAGAGGAATGGGGAATCTCTATCGGGCCAGGCAATCCACTAAAGTCAGGTATAGCATCTTACATACCGAGTTCTACGGCGCTGCCTTCGTTGCAAGTGAAGAAGCAGTGAGTAGTAACTTTTAAGAGGATTCTTCAGCATCAAAATGGCTAGATCAATGTGTCCTTGGGCGACCCTTGGTTGCACCCTCTGAGATTGTTAAGAATTTGAAAGATCATGAGTTTGTTGATGGGAAGGTAATCGTGGTGGAAGGGGGAGAAGTTCTTTTTTTTACCCTACGAATTTGTTGCAAATTTACAGCCGTTTCTCTCCGTACAACAGCCGATCCACGCCATGAACAGTGAGTCTGCTCCGTCTCCTCCCTCTTCCATAGTCACTCTCCGCTCCTTTCCTCTATGACACTGCGTAGCTCTAACCTCCAGTCCATTCTCTTCCCGGGGATGCATTTCGCACTCGGGAAGGATATCTGAACAATCTATCCAAAAATACAGTAAAACGTCCACAGTAACATCAGTACTATGCCGCTTTTGATTTGCTCCTCCGGTATCTTGCTCGATGCCGGCAGCCTCTTTGCCTGGTGACCTTCCCCTCTGCTTCCTGGGAGATCTCTGTTTCCAGAGGGTGTATACATTCTCAGTGTACTCTGCCTAATCAGTTGCTTCCTCTGCCTAGTCCTCGCCATGAACTCCTGGACCATCCCAGCCCATCAGCTAAGATTGATGAAACGAGCGGCCATTAAAGCTGGCAAAGCTCTGATGTTCCAATCTAACACTTCTTCTTACTCACATCTCCCTCCTCAGAACCCATCTCAGTACACAAGAGACTAGGTCCTCGTGTACAGTCATAACAAACGATATCTTAAGCTATATGCTTCTATCTCGCTAACCTTCCTAAAGGATGTCACACTAAACGCCTGGGGAGTGCCTTGAAACATCATGGTAAGATCCACAAGGTGTCAATTGCTCGCAAACTGAAAAATAGAGGTTTCCACTTTGGGTTTGTGGAATTTACAAGTGTGGATGATATTGAGTTAATGCTCTTCAAACTCAACAACACTTGGATTGATTCTTACCGCTTGTAAGCCAATCGTGCAAGGTATACTAAGACTAAAGCCACTAAGGAGTTGAAAAACATTACACCTACTCCGCAGCCTTCAACTACTCTGAATCTCCTCCCCAATAAAATAGGGGTGATCTCGACTGAAGGAACCGGGTTGGTTGAGACGATATCACTTACCACTAGTACAACTCCAGACATGTGGCTAAGTCGTAGTTATGTGGCTACCCTTAACCATATAGGATCCTATAGAGTTGCAAAGAAGCCTCAGAGCTGCAGGTTACTTTAATGTTAGGGCTAGTCCCTTATGTCCAGAGATTGTGCTATTGTGGGAGGATGAACCTCTTGATTTATGCAACCTCATTAACAATTATCGGGTCTGGTTAGCTACTTGGGTGTCTAATATTGAACCATGGTCACTAAGGAAATCGGCGAGTAGCCGCATCTGTTGGTTACAAGTCTTTGGACTCCCCCTGCATGCATGGTCCAAGAAAAATCTTTCAATCATAGGCAATAAGTTAGGATCCCTAATTACCATAGCTGACATCACCTTAGCAAAACAGGATCTATCAGTTGCTTACCTGGTAGTATAGACCATTCTTAGCTAGAAAATTGACCAATGCATGCATGTGTTGGTTGACAATATGATGTACACTCTGCATATTTTTGAAACAGTTAAATAAGTGTCTCTTTGGCAGGAGGAACTTGTGACAGATTCTGACTCGGAACACTCAACAGAGCCTTCTATTGATCAATACACACCTCATTCCCAGGAAAACAATGTGTTGTCTACTAGTGCCAGTTGAACCAACTCACTCAGCTAATCCCTGTTGATATAGTCCAGACTCCATCGCACTCTGATCCTCATAAGGCTGAGCAGAGCATGGTCCAATATCCTTCTTCGTCTAAGGCCTCACATACTCCTACAGCTTCTGTTGGGATGTCACCTGGTCAGTGGCAGCCCCCAACAATCTGTTGGTGGCCCTCCTCTCTTATGGGATTGAGCACCCAACAAGAGATATCCGATCACTCCAAAGAAACTAAGCCTGCACGGTCACTTATGTTTCTGATGTAAACTAAATCCTATATCAGGATTTAATGTACCTGGGAGCAATGCTAAGCTGGCCTTGATGGATACCTTCCCCTCTCCTTCTAACATTGAGGCTCCATGCCATCCAGTAGTGTCACCTGTGCCAATTGCTTCCCAGTCCTCTAACAAGGACCGGGCCTTGATAGTTACTTTTCCCTCTCCTCCAAACATTGAAGTTATATGTCATTCAGTTTTGTCACCTGTGCCAACTGTCTCCCAGTCTTCTAGAGAGGAGCCCATGCAGAACATCTTAGCGGATGTGCAGTCATCCTTAATAGATTTCCCTCATCTGCTTAAAGGATCAGTGATTGATACACGGAAGTCAACTACTAGGATGATAGCCCCTCTACATAAAACCGTGGGGATACCTGTAGGTAGGCCAAAAGGGCGCCCTAATACCAGAAGTCAGACCAGAAAAGAAATAGATCCTACAAGGGCCAATAACGTTGCCACCCTGGAGGATTGGCTAGTTCAGTTGGGCACTCACTCTTCTTTTAGTCCTCCGCTGCCCCAAGCTAGGAGACAACTGCGAGATCCTCTTCAGGCTATTGAATCAATTATGTCTGTGGGTGCTCAACTCGGAGTAAACTATGGTCCTCATTATGAACATTTTCGTGGCCTCCTGAGTTACATGAATAGGGCCTGCCAAGAGTCCTATTCTGGGAAAAGAGTCACTACTCTATTATGAAACTAGTGACCTTCAATGTACATGGATTTGGGGGACAGGAGAGGAAAGGACAAGTCAAGCGCTTAATTTCCAGAGGAAATATGGATTTCGTAAGTTTACAAGAAACTAAATTGATCAATGTTGATAAAAAAAAAAACTCTGTTTCATATTTATGGAGTGATTCGGATTGTGATTGGTGCTACTGAGGTTCTTTAGGACATTTGGGTGGATTACTTTTTATTTGGAACAGAAATAAATTTGTTAGATCTTCATTATTCTCAGGTGAAGGATTCTTAGGAGTAACTGTATATTGGTTTGGTGAACAATATCCCTCTCATATGATCAACGTGTATGGTCCTAATGATTTTGCAGGGAAACAAGCTCAGTGGCTAGCCTTGACAGAGTGCTTATCACCATTGAAGTCTAACAAATGCTACGCGATGGGGGATTTAAATGTTGTTGCTCATCTGAATCAGAGAAAAGGAGTAGCAGCCCACAACTATACATAGGAAGTGGCCCTATTTAATTCCTTCATCAGTCATCTAGATTTACAGAACTTCAACATGGTGAGAACGAATTATACTTGGTATTTGCAATCCTTGAAAGCTATGAGCAGGCTTGATAGGTTTCTGATCAGCATTAGGTGGAAAGATTCTACTAAAACATGGACTCAAGAAGGCTTGGATAAGGAGGGGTCTGATCACTGCCCGGTGAGCCTCTATTCCAAGCAACTGAATTGGGGACCCAAACCTCTGAAATCGCTTGATTCCTGGCTATTGGACAGCTCCTTCAAAACCATGATTGAACATGTGTGGAGTAAACCATCATTGAAGGATTTATGAGCTTCCAAATACTGATGAAGATTAAGACATTAAGACAGATTATCAAAAACATGGAATAATGGCAGACCTGCTAACCTGACTGAGCAGAAGAAATCTATACTTCAAAGCATAAAAACAATGGAGCTTGCTGTGGAAGAAAATGTAACCTCTGGCATAGACCAATAGGAGTTGGCTGATCTGAATCTTCATCTACATAGTATCTCAAGGATAATCAACAGCACTACATACCATAAGTCTAGGATACACTGGATCCAACAAGGTGATACAAATTCATCCTTCTTCCATAACATCCTGAAAAAAAACAAGGGATGCAAATAAAATCAGTGGTGTGTGGGATGGTTCACTGTGGTTGGTAGAACCTGAGCAGATAAAGGGCTGCTTCTAGTGCCATTTCAAGGAGCGGTTCACCGAAAAAATATCTTTCAGGCCTCTACTCCTCACACAAGTCAGGGTGTTGGATCCTATGAGTAAAAGTTTTCTGCAACTACCTTTTACTGAACTTGAAGTACTTGGGGCAATCTCTGAATGTGGTAGTCACAAAAGCCCTGGACCATATGGCCTTAACTTCAAATTTATCAAGAGTTTCCTGCATATTATGAAGCCGGACATTATGAAGCTGCACAAGAATTCTACATAAGGGGCAAGCTGTGCAGAGGTAGTAATGCCTCTCATATCATACTAATTGCCAAAGCAGGGAATCCTTTGTACAAAGACTACCGCCCTATCACCCTCATAGGAATCATGCCAAAAATCATCTCCAAGGTCATAGCTAACAGAATCAAGCAGGTTATGGGGTCTCTAATCAACACTTCACAATCTGCATTTATCAAAGGAAGGAAATTGATTGACAATGTGATTATAGCAAATGAGGTTCTTGATGAAGTCAAAAAGTAGAACAAGCAGGCATTAATATTTAAGGTCGACTTTGAAAAGGCCTTTGACACAATTCATTGGAAATATTTGCTGCAGATAATGGAGAATATGAACTTTCCTGTTTGCTGGCAGTGGTGGATTCGTGGGCTCCTGGAATCTGCAACAACTTCTATTCTCATCAATGGTAGCCCCACTAAAGAATTCACTCCATCTTGTCGTATTAGGCAAGGAGATCTCATCTCACCCTTTTTCTTTCTATTGGCGGCAGAAGGCCTCTCAGCAATGATATCCAGAGCAGCAGATTTGAATCTTCTCTCAAGATTGAGTATTGGCAAAAAAAGTGCAGGTTTCCCACCTTCAGTTCGCGGATGACACCTTATTATTTAGCCAAGATGACTGGAAATCTGTTCAGACCTTCAAAGCCATTTTGTTGAACTTTGAACTGGTTTCTGGATTAAAAATCAACTTTGCAAAAAGCAAATGTTGACTTGGAAGTTTTGGAAGATATGGCTTCTTATCTCCACTGTCAAATGGGTACTACCCCTTTCTGGTACCAGTAGGTGCAAGACTGAAGAAGGTAAACACTTGGAAGCCATTATTGGATAAATGCTCCACGGCTCTAACAGCATGGGATCACAAGTTGATGTCTTCAGGAGGTAAACTAGTTTTGCTCAACTCAGTATTATCAGTCCTCCCTTCACATTTTTTCTCAAGCTATAAGGCATCTAAAACTATCCTCAAGCAACTGGTTTCAGTTCAAAGAGGTTTTCTTTGGATAGCACCAAATAAAAGACTAAATTGAGTCTGGTATCTTGGAAAAAAGTCACCACTCCAATAGAGAAGGGTAGCCTTGGAGTCCGTTGCCTCTCTGCTTTCAATGCTATGCTGGGTAAATAGGGCCTCTAGATACTCAACAATGAGCCTTCTTTCATTAATGAAATACTAGATTCTAAGTATGGATGCAATGCTACTCTCCAAATTGCATAAATAAGAACTCTACTCCCACCTGGTAATAGACAAGGGGCAGGTAGGCCAAGAGGATGTAGATATGCCTCAGAGTGGTGGCTTAGACTACTGGACAGTTTGAACGAAAGCTGGTTCAAAAACAGCATCCTTCTGAAGCTAGGGAATGGGAGACACATCAGGATTTGGACTGATAAATGGCTAAATAACATGTCCCTGGCATAAAAATTCCCTAGACTATTCAGAAATGAACTACAAATGGAGGTCCTTAATTCTAATGCAGGAACCTGGGTTGATGAGATTTGGACTTGGTGTTGGAGATGGAGGAGACAGTTTACCTCTCAGGATCTCATTGCTCTGGCTGAACTTGAAGCTGCCCTGCTAAACATATCTCCACAGGTTAATGTCCGTGACAAGTACATCTTTAAGGAGCATGCAGAGGGGTGTTATACAGTAAGGGATGCCTACAGAGTCCTTATCACTGAGTCACAACATGAATTCTCTCAGTTACATACTCTATTATCTCAGCTCATATGGGAAAGCATGGCACCAAAAAAAATTCGCTTCTTCTCTTGGCTTCTAATTCAGGATGTTGCTCCCACCAAAGGAAGTCTCACAAGGAGAGGAATAATCCCGGCTAATCAAGCAATATTATGCCCATTATGCCAAGAAGCTGATGGACTGCTTCCCACTTGTTCAGTGACTGTAGAATATCTACCAGAGTGTGGGATGGTTTGAGGACATGGCTTACACCCATCTATTCTGATTCTAACAGTATCTCGCCCCTCCATCTATTCTCCTCACTAGCATCTTCAGGAGCTTGTGCTCAAGATTGGAACTCTATCTGGATGTCAATGGTTTGAACGATATGGAAAGCCATAAATAGAGCTCCACATATTTATCTGCTTCTGCATGACATCCAGATGCAAACATGGCTTTGGATACAATCCAAAAATATAGCATTTCATTATAGTTTTTCATACTGGTTGCTCTCCCCTCAATCCTGTTTAGCATTCTAAGACTGCAAATCCTTGAACAAATAGAAGGAAACTGAATAGGGAAAACTCCCCTGAAGGTTCTAACTGGAAGGATACATTGGCTATTTTATGATGTGTTGAGATCTCAATCACGTTAGTTTTTAATCCAGTATGATTCTATTATGAATTTGCTCATTATCTCGCTATGTCAATGTGGTACAGGTTGGTCTAGAAGACTGATTGAATCTGTGGTAGATGAGATAAATTAGGAGCAATACATTCAAGAAGCTTCAACAAGCACTCACTGTAAGCCATAAAACATTGCAAAGTTCAGACTTACTGTTACCTCAAATCACTATGGTACAGGTTAGGGCAGGAACTACTCTAGCCAATCTTGACGAAGGAGTTCAGTTCATTCTTAAGGAGCTTCCGAGCCACAATGATAGTCATTAAATTGATGGTCCTAAAAAGGAATTGATTTAAAGCTCCCAGTTCTTTCTTATACATGTACTAGCCTAAGCTAAAGCTGAGAGATGCTTCGTACCACAGGGTGCCTCAACCTTCCAGGAATTTACAAATCCATCGCTGGATAATGGTCCAAAGAGGATAGCCCCATGGAGCCTCTACAAAAAACATTGCTGACTATGGAGTAAAGAGGGGAACTCCAAATAGCAATTAGTGATGACAAGAGATGTCAAATCTTTTGACTCAAATTAAGGTTTAGTCAAGTGAAGACACATCCAATACAAA
The DNA here is from genome assembly GCA_028565015.1 of Pinguicula moranensis. Classification (NCBI taxonomy): domain Eukaryota; kingdom Viridiplantae; phylum Streptophyta; class Magnoliopsida; order Lamiales; family Lentibulariaceae; genus Pinguicula; species Pinguicula moranensis. Next base: position 15,259 of record JAOWBN010006639.1, on the reverse strand, counting down.
AGATGGGAAAGCCAATTAACTTGATATATTGGTTGGTAAAAAGGAGGACTTTGTGTTCCCTGGTTGTAAAAGCCAGAATGAGACGCTCATTGGTTCTAACAGTGCTGAAGAAGGTCCTCCTGCTGATGCAATATTCTTTGCTCTTGGACACCATGGTCCGAGACCTTCTATCTTCACTGGCAAATGGCAAGAGTGTTGTCAAGATGTCAAGTACTTGAACAGAGTTAACACACAACAAAGTAAGAGGCTAATCCCAAAGTGCAAGCATAGGAAATTAGTAGACACGGTAAAGGAATAGATCCATTGATTCAAAGAGCATCCGACTAGCTATAAGACACTTCCGGTACTGATCAGTGAAAAAGGATGATTGGTTTCTCAAAAGGTTTCATTATTTTTTTGTCCAACTAGATTATCCTCTACACATTACAGGGATAGCTCACCAAACTGGAAAAACTTATGTACCAATATTCCTGAAATAAGGGTATTGATAAATTGATAGTCATGATCTCCAGGTTTGGTGAAGAGCGGATGATGGCGATGAAGTGAATGTGAAGATGTTAGTGCATTCATGAGGTTAGGGGAGCCATGTATCCGACCACCCTTATATATAATAGAGGATATGAAGGAAAGACATGATATACATGGATTTCTCGATGAGATATCAATCACTGATTTCATTCAATCAGTTCTTGGACCACGATTCAGCTAGTATAGGATCTGTTTCTATATTTATCCCTGTAAATCTTATATCATATATAAAAATTTGCTTACCAAAAAAAAAAAAAAAGGAACCAAATTTGGCCGGACTCCTTGGTTTGTCATGTGTTTGACCGTGGCATCGTAGAGGGTCCAATGGGACTAGAGATGTGTGGCTGCAGGTCAAGGGTACGCCGTTGCATGGTTGGTATCCTGATTTCTTTAAGAATTTGGCTAAGTTGTTCGAGGAGTTCGTGAGATTGGATCACTACACGGCATAGCGCATTATGATGCATCGTGCTCGTATGCTTATTCGGGTCTCAAATTCAAGTGTTATCAATGAGAGTGTCAGGGTGGAGATGAAGGATGAGTGGTTTTCTGTTGGTATTGTGGAGGAAATGGGTGTGGGCCGTCGGTTAGGAGGCTACCCGGCCAACCGTTGGAGGAGGTGTGTGTACAAGTTGAGTTGGCCGGTGGCTCCGTGTTGGCTGGTGTGTTTGTGGCCCAGGCAGTGGTGCACGGAGTGTCTACCTGGGGTGATGTGCGATGTGATGTCCGTGTGGATGAAAATGACCGAGTTCCATTTGGCAAATTGCCGTCTGATGTTTCGGTCGTCAAGCGGCAGCCTGTGCCCAGCCCAATGCTGTTGGACAGTGCCATATCTTTGGTTGAGCGATCGCCAGATGACAATAGCACATTGCTCTAGAATACCCTGCCGACGTCCGAGCGACTGCCCGTGTTGCGCCAGACGCCGCCCGATAATGAGGGGCACTTGTTCGAGCAGGCACCTGATGTTGTCTAGCCTTCGCTCGGTGATGGCCAGCCAATGCCCGATAGACATAGTGAAATGGGCGGGTGAGTCCAACTTCGGGGAGTTGCCATAGTGGATCCCATGCTGGAGAAACGTTATGCTGCTATGGTTATTGATGATGTGGGTGAAGGGGAGTCTAGTAAGAAGAAAAGTAAGAAACAGCGCAAGTCATATCGAGGACGTTCGTATAATGCTCCCACATGGCCGGTCAATGAGGTGGTCGTGACATCCCCATTGAAAGAAGTCCTAAGCTAAGAACGATAATTCAGACCTCCATCACCTATGGAGGACATTGCTGACTTTATATACGTCAGACAAATTGGCTCTACTCGTCGTCTATCTAAAGAAGTGCAAGAGGCAGTGGTGACTTGGGAGATTGGTAAGAATTTTGGGCTGAGCAGTGAGTTATGTGATGCAACTATGGTATCTAGATTGTTTTTTTATAGGACAAAATTCACTATAATAAATAGTTATTTACAGAAAGAGAGATCCATGAAAGAGCACAGATCGCTCTTATAGCTATAGCACTACCCACACAAGATAAAACAACAGTGATTTCTATACTCCATCGCTAAGCATGTCGCTCGTATCTATTATTTTTTTGCTTGTCAAGGGTCATAGTTGTCAGCTACACAGCTCACCTGTAACGTTTAGATACGAACAACAAGTGTCTTTACTGTCAACTTATCAATCCAGTGACCATATCTATTATTTTATTGCCTGTCAAGGGTCTTTGCTGTCAGCTTATCGTCCTATGGATGGTACACAGCTCCCCTATGACTTTTAGGAATGATACTGGATTGGTACACAGCTCTGCCTACGTGCCTGAAATCTTCCGGAGATTGAGAGTGGTGTAGTTCTTGTGTGCTGGGGCTCTCATTCAAGTCCTCATCCAGTAGAAAAATGTCATTGTTCCTTGTCATGGTGAGTATTATGGTTGCTGTGGGAGTCTTACTTTAGTCACAATTTCATTCCTTGTTGCCTGTGTGGTTGACGTCAGGTCCTTTTCTATCATAGATGGAGTTGGAGTGGCCTAGATTTCTTTTGTCACCGTGTGATCAGTATTTTGTATAAGTCAGAAGATGTTTTGCACGCCCCTAGACAAGTTTGATTTCCTTGTACCTATCCTGTACCTCATGAAGTTTGTACAACAGTTAAATAGAACAGGTTGAATCACAGACTTTACACACAGACTATTTTAGGTTCATTTCCGTAGGGGTGGCCAGATTATCATCTCTAGATCACAAGTGCTTTTTACCTTCACCTTGACATATGGACATCATTAGTCCTTCCTACTTTAAATCTGCCTTGTAAGGTTCAAAACCAGAACATTCTGAATAATACCAACGCATATAGCCTTTACAATAAGTATCATATATCATATTATCAATCATTTGCCCAGTTGAGTTAAGTATAGAAGGTTAAGCAACTTAGAGGATTTAACACCCAATCATTCATGCTGTAAGTAAACAATCCAGGGTTTTTTTTAGCTCTGATCCACTGCCATACTAAATTTTGTATAATGGGTAGAAGCTGGGATACCTTTTTATCAATACCTTGGAAGAAACGGTTGTTTCTATATTTCCATATAGTCCAAATCAAGGCTAACTATAATGTTTTCTATGCTTCAATGTTGACAGAGCTTGGTTTGATCTCCAGAAAGATATGAAAGGTTGGCACTTCATTGTTGATTGGTAGATCCGAGATGTCCAATGATAATCAGGCTATCATAAGTTGCCATACCTACAAGATAGTTGAGCATTTTGAAAATAAATGTTGCATTATTTTGTTTTCTGCTTGGCAAAGTGGGCAACTTATTTCTAATCCTTGCCTGATTATATTTCTGGGTTGTAGATTTGCTTTTGTAGGAATTGCATTCTGCATACACTTCCAAGAGAAGATTAGTACTTTCATAGGGGTGAAGATGTTCCAGATATTCAATATTTGTTGCTTCTCCTGCTCAGAATATAATAGGGGGAGGGCTGAGATAATTTCCTTATATGCGTTGCTTACCTGGTAGCTACCATCTATTGTTCCGTCGAAAAAGTACCTGTCTTTTCTCTGAGCATCCAGTTTTGTGTTGTTTAATATGGCTAGCAGGTTGTCTAGATCCAACATTTTTGAATCTCTAAGCTATCTTCTCCATGACCACGTCCAAATCCAGTTATCTTCAATTCATAGACCTAAATCAGAAACATACAATTGTTTGTTAGAGACCATTCTAGACAGTCTAGGAAAACTCACAGCTAATGCAGAGTTGTTGATCCAAATGTCAGTCCAGAATTTCAATCCCTCTCCAGATCCTAGTTGGATCTTAGTATTCCGTAGAAACCAGTGTGAGGACAGTGTCTCCTGCAGCTCTTTCCACCAGTTGGATGCATGTCTTGTTCCTCTAGCTCTAGCATTTGTGGCTGAAGGTCTGATTAGTTCGGATAGGTTCCCCACTGATAAAATTCCTTGCCCTCCATACTTAGATCTAAGTATATCCATGGAAAAGCTCTTCTCATTTCCCAGGATTCTATGTCCCCACTTTCCCAACATTGCTTCATTGAATGCGCTTTCCTAACTCCTAGGCCCCCTTCATTCCTCGGGGTAGTAACTTTGTTCCAAGCTACCCAGGATACCTTTATCTCATTCTTGTTGCTTCCCCATAGAAAGGATCTCTAGAGTTGCATTATTTTATTCAGGACAGCTGGTGGTGCCTTGAAAAACCGAAAGAAATGTGTAGGTAAAGCTGAGAGGATAGAATTGTTTACTGTCAACTTGCCTCCCATGGAGAGAAATTGATGTTTCCATGTGCTGACTACTGAGGTCTCTAGATTGGTTGATATGGAGAGAAGAGATGTGGAGATGGATTTGCCTGAGGAGGTTTGACCATGACTCCTACTATTCAACAATGAAGATTATGTCTATAAATGTATGAGGGCTCGGCGCCCTAGGTCGGGTATGAACCATACATAACCTTACCTATTCAAATTTTGTTGATTTTCTTATGCTTACAAGAGACAACATTGTGCCAATCGGATGATTATTAGCAAGTTATGGGGAGGCCCGAGTCCTCAATGGGCTGAAAGCCCACCTAATGGATAGGCAGGTGTTCTTCTATCTATATGGAATGGTGATTTATTTGTGGTTTCGGCTGTTTGTTCTTTCCCTAATATTCTTGCAGTTGAGGGAGTATGGACAGCAACACATGCTAAGTTATTGGTGATTAATGTTTATTTCCCCTATGTTCCAACTGATAAACGTGCATTGAGATTGCAGGAGTATGATACAGGAAGCAAAATCTTGTGCTATTTGTATGTTGGAGACTTCAACTCTATCAGGTCTACCTCGGAATGACTTAATTATCATGGTTTTCCCTCGGTGGACACTGTAGAAATTAACGATTTCATTCTTGATAATGCTCTGATTGACCCTCTTTGTAGAGATTCTCATATAGTTGGCTAAATGGGAGCAGAACGAGTGCAAGTCGTCTTGACCGGTTATTACTCTCAGATAGTTGGGTCTCTTTATGGACAGATTTGAAGGAGATTGCTTTTGATAGATGCATTTCGAATCAGCGTCCTATCATGTTGATGACGTATAAAGTGAATTGGGGGGCCTAAGATGTTCAGTACTTAGGATTTTTGGTACTCTCACCCAAGTATTCAATCTTTTGTTGATGTTACTTGGAAGAGTATGTCTTTCTCAGGAAGTACGTCTTATATTCTGCATTGTCGTTTAAAAGCTTGGAATCATGATGTGTTTGGAATGGCTGATCGAGTTCTTGATGGTATGTCCGAAAAATTACGTTTATTTGATCAAATAAGGGACACTCGTGCATTATCAGATGATGAAAATAATGACAGGAAAGTGAACTTGGTTGATTTACAGCAAGCACAGAACAGAAAGGTTGCGATTCTCTTTCAGAAATCTAGATCTTCTTGAATTCGGGAAGGGGACGCTAACACCCGGTACTTTCATGATCAGGTATGTAATCGTCGCTTTTGTAATGTAATTCATGGTTTGTTCTTTGATGGTATTTGGAAAGAGGATGTAGCAGGTGTGAAGCAGGGTATTTTTAATCATTTCAGAAAGCATTTTGATGAACCTTTTGTGGACCGGACGAATATTCTCATACCATGTTAGCGTATCATGTCTGCTAAGGATAATACTTTATTGTTAGCAGAGTTCAGTGATGATGAGATATATTCTACTTTGATGTCTTGTTCTGGCAGGAAGAGTCTGGGTCATGATGGGGTCAGCTTTCATTTTCTCCATACACACTGGGAGGTTATGAAAGGAGACTATATTGCTTTCTTGAGGGACTTCTATTATTCTGGTGATATATACAAGGCAGTAAATTCTACTTCTATTGTACTGCTTGCCAAAGTCCTTTCTTCGACAGAGTTGAATCATTTTCGACCAATATCTTTGGTGGGAAGTGCTTATAAACTATTATCAAAGCTTCTGGCAAATCGCCTGAGGTTAGTGATTAATAAAATTATTTCTCCTCAACAGCAGGCTTTTATTCGGGGTAGACAAATTCAAGAGGGTATTTTGCTTGCGTGTGAGTTATTGCACCATCCGAAATATTCTAAGGATCATACTATCTTCTTGAAAGTTGATTTGGCAAAATCATATGATTCTGCGAACTGGTCATTTCTGTTTAATATGATGTGTAAGGTGGGGTTTGCAAAGAGGTGGATTGGTTGGATGAAAGCATGTTTACAGACAGCCTCTAGATCTGTTCTTGTTAATGGAGCATCTTTGGTATTTTTGATTTCTGTCTTGGTCTAAGATAGGGTAACCCCTTGTCGCCTTTCCTCTTTGTTATTGCCACGGAGGGCCTTAATTGATTACTTCGTCGAGTTGTCTATCTTGGTATATTGCAGGGGATTCGTTGTAGGGACTCCATCTATACCCATTCCTTATATGCATATGACACTTTGTTCTCCGTGGCAGGAACTCTTCAAAACGTGCGAGGTATGAAGGCTATTCTCAGATTATATGAGCTTTTATCAGGCTTGTATAATAATTTCAAGAAGAGCAATATATTGGGTATAAACAATCCTCTTGACACCCAGCAGAGTTTTGCGAGAGAACTACATTGTGCGGTGATGGGCCTTCCTTTTGAGTATTTAGGGATCCCGGTGGGTTGCAATCCCTGTTATGTGCGCTCCTGGCGAATACTTATTCTCGCGATGCGCAAGAAAACAGCTTCGTGGGAGAATCAGTTTCTAAATTTTGGAGGTAAGGTGACCTTGATAAAGAGTGTTCTTTGTACCATGCCACTATATTATTTCTCTTTATATAAGGCCCCAAAGTCTGTGATCAAGGAGATGGTGCAGATTTGTACATCTTTTCTATGGAAAACATATTCTAGAACATTTCGAGGTATAGCTTGGATTTGTTGGGAGAACATGAGTCAGAGTAAAGGCGGAGGTCTAGGGTTTCTTGATCTCGGATCATTTAATGTTGCTTTGTTGGCTAAGTGGGGATGGAGGCTACGTACTGGGGCATAGGAGTGGATAACGGAAAGCAGAATTGGTGGGATTCTGTTACCGTTATCGTTAAGGGTGGTAATAACGGTAACGATAACGGATAAGTTTTTTGATTCCGCTAACATAGCGGTAACGGTAATGGTTTATGGCTATTTTTTACCGGAAATTTCGCTATTTCCGCCATATATATATATATATTCTTTTCTAACTTAAAAAAATATGTCAATAATCAAATTGAAAACTTGCCCTTAAAATCCTCGTCGCATTGGGGTTTGGAATATGAATTAAAAGATTCATGCATGCACTCAATTTGTACCCTAATAGTCTAGTACCTCTACCCTATTTACTTGCTACTACTGCCTCTGAATTATCTTGAATCATTTTGAATTGTATTGTATCACCCTATTTCTTTCTCATTTATGTAGTTTTTGAATGATTATATATTTATAATGAATATCACCAATAGTCAATAACGTGAAAGACTTAATTGATGGGAATTTTGCACTATTGAAAATATCAAAAAATGCATAATGCATTTGTTGACGGAAAAGTTGGCAGAATTAGCGGAATTCCGCTACCTTTACCGCTAAGGTAGCGGAATAGCAATAACGGAATAGCAGTAACGGAATAGCGAATAGCGATAATAGTAACGGAACCGAAACATCCATTTGCTATCTCAGCGGTAACGGTAACGGATGAGGCCTTTCCGTTACCGCTATTACCGTTATCCACCCCTACTGGGGCAGTTGGGCAGTGGCGTGACATTGTTGTTCACAAATATATTTGCAATGAGGACGGGGATTAGTCTGATTTGCCCGTTCGAGATGGTCATTCCCGATGGTGGAAGGATGTAAATTCTTTTATATGTGCATCCTCTTAGTTTTTGGATAGAGTGAAAAGAACCGTGGTGAGTGGTGATTGGACACGATTTTGGGACGACGATTGGCTGGATGGTGGTACTCTTACTGGTCGGTTTTCACGTTTATATCCGTTGGCACTTGATCATCAGGTTCTTGTTTTGACCAAGTGGTTACAGGAGGGTGAGGATTGGCAGATGATATGGTCTTGGCGCAGACCTCTCCGAGCTCATGAGGTAGTCTGGGTACACCAGATAGAGGCTATGATGATTGGTCATTGGCCAAAGTCTGGGGGATGGATGGTGCTGGATTTCTGATCCCTCAGGTGTGTATTCAGTTAAGTCAGGTTATTGTGCGCAGTGTCCTCTACAGGGGCTTGTTTCTGTTTCACAGCTAATGCTTGCCTCGATCCGAGGCAAGCGATCATCGTTCAAAGTTATGGCTTTTTGTTGGCGACTCCTTCAGTCACATCTTGCCACTGTCGATAACCTTGTTTATCGTGGTATGATGTGCCCGGCAGGAATGCAATCTTGTAGTTTCTTCCATGGTGAGTTGGATACACATGTGTTCTTTACCTGTTGTCTATCTTATGCGGTCTAGTCGAAGATATATCACTGGATGGGTTTATATTATGTGGGTCATGTGGACCCATATATTCATTTTATTGCTCATATGGGTATGTTTACGAGGATATGAGGTCGGGAGTTATGGAAGTCTATATGGAATTTACTACGTGGAACTTGTGGAATGCTAGGAATGTTATTCGATTTCGAGAGGAGACATTCGACCATGTGAAAACCGTGGAGAAGATCAAAGTTCAGGCATGGCATTGGTTCACTGCATTTCACAGCCTCCCAGAGGTGGTGACGATAGCGGATTGGCTACGTCACCCTAGACTTTGTGTTAGTAGTTTTTCCCCTCGTAAATTGTATTTTTAGTAGGAATGATTTGACGTTCAAGTTGGGGGCGAATCATTGCCATTATTTTGTACAGTTTAACCAGTTTTAATGCATACTTATAAAAAAAACTTTAGAAAATAAAATTATTAAGAAACATTATTTTTCTAATGATTTTCTAATACAATAAAAGACTTTGATTAGATAATGAGAATCCAATTCTCATAACGAAATAAACTTGTCATGTGTGTGTCTCTAAAATCCAATGTATCATAGAGTTAAAATGTTTTACTTTTATATAGTACAGACACAGGATTTACGACATACCTTTTTTTTTACAGTTTTGTTTTATTTGTGTAAGCAATAACTAGCAGACATTCAATTTTTAGTGTGATCCTTTTTCTTATTACAATTGTGCACACATAACATCCTGGGCAATGACTTTGCTACTAAGGTGCCTAAGGAAATTCTCCAGCCAATGTCGTCACCACCGGAGGAATCTAAATGGACACAGTTGCCCGTAGCAAGCAGAAAACTTAACCTGAACATAACAAGTGAGTCATCCTTAGCAGCAACAAATAAACAATCTAAACAACTACATTAATCGCCTAGAAGAGACCATTTTCTACCACATTTCTAATTTCTCGGACATATGGATGAAACTTGAAATGAAGCTTTTCTTTGCAAAATTCAGTTTTGTAAGGATGTGCACATCCCCCAAGAACCTTGACCGATTAGACCGGAGGTATATGTTTGTCCGATTCGCCCCATCTGAGAGCACATGCTTACTCGATGACACACTGAATGGTCTTATGGTGGGGACTTACCAATTGAGAGCAAGCCTCATCAAAACGAGACTGTCTTGGCTGCAAGGAAAGCATGGGGATGGGCATCTACCTTCCTCCATTCTATTATCAACGATAGGGATGTTGTTGCCGGCACCTACAGGTAGACAACCTAAAATGAAGTTGCAAATGAGATACATTCCAAGGCCAAAGTAGCTTACCTAACTATGACGCTAGGTGAGCCATGTACCAGATTACCCTTAGCTATACCTGATGGGGAGTATGAAGAAAAGATTAGACTTTCAGATCTAACCCAAATAGGTTTATATATTCTGACTAAGGAGAATTTCGAAAACGAGCCCAACCCTATTTAGTATGAAGAGAAGATTAGAATTTTGAAAACGAGCCCAACCCACACCGCCCATTTTTAATACAAGGACAAGCCGTGCCTGAAAAATAGGCATGTTAAGCCTACCCCGCTCATGTGCCGACCACTAGATGAATGATGCTCCATACAGCAACCTAAGTTGGCTCCTCCATATCGCCATTAGGAGAGGGGAAGTGCTCATTTGAATTAACTATAAGACGATGAAGATTCAACTGCTTGTGGATGAGGTGATGTAGGCCCAAGCAAGTATCTATACACTCCAGGATGGGATAACAAACAAGGGGAGCAATCGTGCAATTTAGATTCGCATCTATGGCATACCGCTCCACTACCGTGAAGATCGTTTCTTCACGGCGACAATAAATCAACTTGGGTGGTGCGTGAAAATTGCCAATTGTACTGTGGATCGATCAAATATCCTGGTTTCCACAGCTTTGGTTGTCATGGACTCAGTAGATCGCATCCCCACCATGGTGGAAGTTGAAATTGGTGAAGAGACCATTAATATCTTTGTAGAGGAAGAAATTGTGTTTTTGCTTGCGAGAGATTAGGTAGTAAAGAAGACGACAGGGGAAGGTTTGCCAGTCGCAGAAGGGTCGACGTTGCACAAGGTACGGTCTCTAAGTGGGTTTTCAAACTTGGCTCATGTGGCTGCAAGAGTCAGAGCTACTCGGTCATAGTAGCATGGGCCAAGATGATGGCAACAGGTCGGTAGCAATCATTCGAATGACTACCTCCCGTCCGATGGTCAAAAGTAGTATCCCTATCACCAAATTAACCGAAAAACATACGGAAGAATCAGAAAAGCAGGTTTTGGATACACCGCCTGATTTTGAGCAAAATATAGGGAAAAGGATAGACTACCATTTACTGTGACTGCCTTCAGGTGATAGGCCAAGACAAGAGAACGGGTCCAAACAAGTGGATCATGAGCAATAGTTTGATGAGATCTCACCGAGGCCCGTGGTAGTGGGTGGGTCTAGTCGAGAAGTGGGGGCGAAGAAAGTCCTAGAAGAGGCCAAAGATTTTGCACAGGTCCTGCAGTGTAAAAGTGGGTTGGGTTGGGTTTCACCTAACATTTAGCCCAATAGTGATAGACCCGATCGGGGCTTCCATATTGACAGGCTCAGTAGGCTCCAATGATGTGCTGCCAATAGGAAAAGACTAGGCCCAATACCCAAAAAAAGGTAAAGAAAAACTTATGGTGGCAGAAAATGTAGTGAAACAGTAAGAGCAGCTACAAAAAACAATGAATTATTTTTTGGACTTGGCAGGCATCCCTAAAAAGGCCCAGACAAGCAGGAGAGCAACAAACCAAGTTAGAAAACAATCATTACACTTTATTTTTATAGAAAAAATTGCCTGTTTAAATCCAAAATTTGAATTAGAAAAAATATTAGATTAGAGAAATATCTTCAGATAAAATCAAACACTCCACCCAAGGAGCTAACTACAATCATAGAGTAGATGGATCTACGAGATCTTAGCAGCATCTTGCAAATTAGAGAGCAGAAACGGAAGGATAATGGGGAACAAGTTATCCAATGAGTATCACATTCTATAATGTATGGATAATGAGGGATAGGAGAAAGAGACAAGACATCAAAGAGATGGTTCGTAAACAGAAAACTCAGCTACTGTGCATTTAAGAAATGAAATTGGATTCAATCTCAGGCCGGGGTTGCCAAGCTATATGGCCAACAAGTGGATTTGAATGGCAAGCTCAAAGTGCAAAAGACATTTTGGGGGCATACTCTGCGTTACCCACAGAAACGGAATATCACAATCGTGAATATATATACTCCTTGTGTGAGCTCCCTCTTAAAAAGCTACTCTGGCTAGAAATATTAAATAAGTTACAATAGTACCCTAGTATGCTCTGGTGTATCTGTGGAGATTTTAATGCAGTGGGAAATATAGAAGAACAAAAACTACATCTTGTATGTTCTACTAATGAAATGAAGGAATTTGACCAATTTGTTAGACGCACTAAGCTTGTTCGAATCCCTTTAAAGAGGTGTCATTTCACTTGAACAAATAAGCGGTATACCTCTGTAAGTCGACTCGACCGGTTCCTCCATTCTCAAGAATGGCTCTAGTATGGCACTTGAGCGTTAGACCTTAGATCATTGTCCGATAATGCTAAAAAAAGATAGGGCCGAGTGGGGGAGGACCCCATTTTGCACCCTGGATTGTTGGAATGAAGTCAAAGAATTTCAGAATTTTGTCAAAACAACGTAGGACAATTATACAGTGAAGGGATGAGTGGCTACATACTACATGAAAAGATAAGAAATCTAAGATCTGCCATTCAAAGCTAGAATATGGATGTTTTGGTCATGTAGGTAGGAGCATGGAACTCACAAAGGAGTCGATTGCAACACGAGAAGAGATTGCTGAATGAAGGGACCTGACGGAGAAAGAGATGCAACAACAGCGTGAGGATAAAAAAGAACTCCAAATTAGATTGCTCAGACATGATCTTATACTAAACTAGAAGTCCATAATGACATGGTTAAAAGAAGGTGAAGACAATTCTAAGTATTACCATGCAAGAATCCAAAAAAATAGGTAGATGAATGAATTATGAGGGTTGAACATCACCGGTCGATGGGCAGAAGAGGTCACTAAGGTAAAGGATGAATAAGAGAACATTTCAAAAATCATTTTGCTTACGATTTCAACGAAAGAATGGAACTAACCATCCAGTTGTCGAATCACCTCACTACAACCAATAATAGCTTTCTTACGGTTGATGAAATCAAGAAGAAAGTATGAACATGTGCAACAAATAAATGCCCAGTACCTGATGGATTAAACTCTTATTTAATCAAGCGACACTGGGAAACACTAAAAAATGATGTCATTGAATTTGTAAAGCAATTTTACAAAAAAATAGCCAATTAATGAAAGGGATCAACTACACGTACAATGTGCTATCGTAAAGATAAACAATCCAGAACGGATCGAGTACTTTCACACTATATTGTTTGTTGGGAGTGCTTACGAGATCCAGTCAAAATTAATGGCCAACCGGCTGAGCATGGTCATGGAAAAGATCATATCTCCCTTCCAAATGGGATTTATAAAAGGGTGGTAGATCATGGATGGAATGGTCATCACCAATGATATCATAGAGGAGATGAAGCGTTCAAGGAACATGGGTCTTCTACTAAGAGTGGACTTTGAAAAACGCTTTTGGCTCGATTGAATGGGGTTATCTTTTCAAGATGCTGAAGACATATGTACTTTGAGAAAAATGGAGGAACCGAATCATCGAATGTGTAACCTTGGCAACTGCCATAGTTTTTGTAGATCATAATCCTTCAGGGGATTTCATGCTTAAGCGGGGGCTTAGGCAAGGTGACCCCCTGTCACCTTTTCTCTTTCTGGTGGTAGTAGCGACTCTGGGTAGGTGGACCCCTCTATACATAGGTTGCTATGACTCATCTTTAGTATGCCAACAGTACCTTCTCTTCTACCAAGTAACGTTGAAAAATGTGCAGGTGATGAAAGACATTCTTATACTTTTTGAGATGGCATCAGGACTCAAAGTCAACTTCTCAAAAAGTAGTATTACGGGGATAAATATTCTAGATTCTGACCTACTACTCTATGTGAGCTGCCTAAACTACCTCGTTGACCAAAAAACTATTTGGGTTTGTCCCCGGAGGCAAATCCAAGAAGAATAAGTACATGGCAAGGGGTAATTGAAAAATTCTGCAGGAAATTTAAGAGTTTGGGCGAACGCTTACCTTGTATTTTGGGGTCGTATAACACTCATTAGGTCTACTCTTATTGGATTAGTGATATACTTCCTATCGTCATTCAAAGTTTAAAAGGAAATCATTGCTACTATACAAAAACTACCTGCAAAATTCATATGGGGTGGGGGAGCAAAAGACTCAAGGCTAGGGTTGGGCATTCGGAATTCGGAATGCCCATTTTCGATCCGAACCGAATTAATTTTGGAAGCAAAGTTTGAATTCCGATCCATTCCATATAGTTATTCGGAATTCGGAAATCGGTTCGGAATTTGAAAATTTTGAAAATTTGAATTTTTGAACAATAATAAATGTTGATGTGTGCTATAAATGCTAAATTTGAAATTTGTAAATTGAAATTGAAATTGAAATTGAATTCGTATGTTGGGCGTTGGTGTGTGCTAGAAATGCTAAATGCTTTCAACAAGCTGATGTGCTTGCATATGATTAATTGCCCAGGATACATAGATTATGAATCAAGGCTAGGGACGGTTAAAGTTTTTTATACGATATGAGACTGGATGAAACAATCACATATTTGTACGAGGTCGGTTTAGTTAATCAATGGGGTGTGTCCAAGACTACCTAACTGTAGTATATAATACAAAGTATAAAGTATTCTTTTTGCCGATAAAAATAATTTATATTTATTATTATAAGTTGATCCCGACCCATCAAAGATTTTTGTTCGGGTCACATTTGAGAAATTTCTTTTCTTTTCAGGTCTTCACCTTTTTACTGATTCCACAAAATGAAACTCCTATTAAACCTTCCTGGGTTGTGCCGCACGGGTGGTCCAAACTTCAATCTGCTGTGGTCCAAAGATCGATCATGTGGTTCGTATTTTCTTCTTGAGAAGTTTCATTTGTGGATTACACTTTACCAGCGTACAGAGATGTCGATAATTTTAATTTATCGTTATTTTTTTCGACCACGATAAACAATTAAAATTAAATTCATTTTGTTAATAACCGAAAAATGTACAACTATTTGACGAGGACAATCCAAGGACACTCAGATTTTGTCTAGTATTGAATAGATATGATTACTGTTGCTGCGAAGACTACTTGGGGTTATAATTAATTTGATTACCCACCAAAAACAATTAATTTGATTAGTTGTTATTTCAATTGAATTTTGATTGTTAAAATATAAATTGCATCTCCTCATTTATATGCGTTGCAAAAGTGAGTTGCTCGTCGTAATTGTTATGTTATCCGAACTTATGTTGTCCGGCTTAATGGTGTGAGTGAGGTTCCATATATTGAGGATCTATGTTAGGGTTTGGATGTTGAACTCCTCGAATTTACTTGGTCAACTATACAGATGGCTGGGATACGAATCGGTGGGGAGTAATAATCCGCAATAATACTGCATACTCCATTTAAGCATTATCAAAAGAAAAAAATGGTGCGAAGTGTGAAAATTGATTTGGCACAGCCTAGTTTGGGATATGTGGAAAGTAAGAAATGATTACATGTTTAAAGGAGGCGAGCCTTTGTTGAAGTAAAAAATCCCACACGGATTAAGAATAGAAAATGTAGAGGGTTTATATAGAAATACCAAACATTACTTG